>CATKSN020001023.1:0-138000 GCA_949782905.1 Rangifer tarandus platyrhynchus | reverse complement strand
TGGTCGCAGGTGGGTTTCCCTGGTTACCACTGACTGTCAGAGATGCGTGTCCTTGGTTACCACCGACTGTCATATGTGCGTGTCCCTGGTAGCCACGGTCACAGGAGAGGTGTCCGTGGTTACCAGTGACTGTCACAGTAGGTGTGTCCTTGGTTACCATGGTCACAGGTGGGTTTCCCTGGTTACCACCGACTGTCAGAGATGCGTGTCCCTGATTACCACCGACTGTCACAGGCCGGTGTCCCTGGGCACTGTGAATGTCACAGGTGGGTTTCCCTGGTTACCACCGACTGTCACAGGAGGGCTGTCCCTGGGTACCATTGTCACAGGAGGGGTGTCCTTGGTTACCATGGTCACAGGTGGGTTTCCCTGGTTACCACCGACTGTCACAGGAGGGCTGTGCCTGGGTACCATTGTGAAAGGAGGGGTGTCCTTGGTTACCACTGGCACAGGAGGTGTGTCCCTGGTTACCACTGACTGTCACAGGAGGGGTGTCCTTGGTTACCATGGTCGCAGGTGGGTTTCCCTGTTTACCACTGACTGTCAGAGATGCGTGTCCCTGGTTACCACCGACTGTCATATATGCGTGTCCCTGGTAACCACGGTCACAGGAGAGGTGTCCGTGGTTAGCAGTGACTGTCACAGTAGGTGGGTCCTTGGTTTCCATGGCGACAGGTGGGTTTCCCTGGTTACCACCGACTGTCAGAGATGCGTGTCCCTGGTTACCACCGACTGTCACAGGCCGGTGTCCCTGGGAAATGGGAATGTCACAGGTGGGTTTCCCTGGTTACCACCGACTGTCACAGGTGAGTGTACATGGTTACCACTGACTGTCACAGGAGGGCTGTCCCTGGGTACCATTGTGACAGGAGGGGTGTCCTTGGTTACCACTGGCACAGGAGGTGTGTCCCTGGTTACCACTGACTGTCACAGGAGGGGTGTCCTTGGGTACCATGGTCGCAGGTGGGTTTCCCTGGTTATCACTGACTGTCAGAGATGCGTGTCCCTGGTTACCACCGACTGTCATATGTGCGTGTCCTGGTAACCACGGTCACAGGAGAGGTGTCCTTGGTTACCAGTGACTGTGGGTAGGGGTGTCCTTGGTTACCATGGTCACAGGTGTGTTTCCCTGGTTACCACCGACTGTCACAGGAGGGATGTCCCTGGGTCCCATTGTCACAGGAGGGGTGTCCTTGGTTACCATGGTCACAGGTGGGTTTCCCTGGTTACCACAGACTGTCAGAGATGCGTCTCCCTGGTTACCACCGACTGTCACAGGCCGGTGTCCCTGGGCACTGTGAATGTCACAGGTGGGTTTCCCTGGTTACCACCGACTGTCACAGGTGAGTGTACATGGTTACCACTGACTGTCACAGGAGGGCTGTCCCTGGGTACCATTGTGACAGGAGGGGTGTCCTTGGTTACCACTGGCAAAGGAGGTGTTTGCCTGGTTACCACTGACTGTCACAGGAGGGGTGTCCTTGGTTAACATGATCGCAGGTGGGTTTCCCTGGTTACCACTGACTGTCAGAAATGCGTGTCCCTGGTTACCACCGACTGTCATATGTGCGTGTCCTGGTAACCACGGTCACAGGAGAGGTGTCCTTGGTTACCAGTGACTGTGGGTAGGGGTGTCCTTGGTTACCATGGTCACAGGGGGTTTTCCCTGGTTACCACCGACTGTCACAGGAGGGCTGTCCCTGGGTACCATTTTCACAGGAGGGGTGTCCTTGGTTACCACTGGCACAGGAGGTGTGTCCCTGGTTACCACTGACTGTCACAGGAGGGGTGTCCTTGGTTACCATGGTCGCAGGTGGGTTTCCCTGGTTACCACTGACTGATAGAGATGCGTGTCCCTGGTTACCACCGACTGTCATATGTGCGTGTCCTGGTAATCACGGTCACAGGAGAGGTGTCCTTGGTTACGAGTGACTGTGGGTAGGGGTGTCCTTGGTTACCATGGTCACAGGTGGTTTTCCCTGGTTACCACCGACTGTCACAGGAGGGCTGTCCCTGGGTACCATTGTCACAGGAGGGGTGTCCTTGGTTACCACTGGCACAGGAGGTGTGTCCCTGGTTACCACTGACTGTCACAGGAGGGGTGTCCTTGGTTAACATGGTCGCAGGTGGGTTTCCCTGGTTACCACGGACTGTCAGAAATGCGTGTCCCTGGTTACCACCGACTGTCATATGTGCGTGTCCCTGGTAGCCACGGTCACAGGAGAAGTGTCCGTGGTTACCATTGACTGGCACAGTAGGTGTGTCCTTGGTTACCATGGTCACAGGTGGGTTTCCCTGGTTACCACCTACTGTCAGAGATGCGTGTCCCTGATTACCACCGACTGTCACAGGCCGGTGTCCCTGGGCACTGTGAATGTCACAGGTGGGTTTCCCTGGTTACCACCGACTGTCACAGGACGGCTGTCCCTGGGTACCATTGTCACAGGAGGGGTGTCCTTGGTTACCATGGTCACAGGTGGGTTTCCCTGGTTACCACCGACTGTTACAGGAGGGCTGTCCCTGGGTACCATTGTCACAGGAGGGGTGTCCTTGGTTACCATGGTCACAGGTGGGTTTCCCTGGTTACCACCGACTGTCAGAGATGCGTCTCCCTGATAACCACGGTCACAGGAGATGTGTCCTTGGTTACCAGTGACTGTGGGTACGGGTGTCCTTGGTTACCATGGTCACAGGTGTGTTTCCCTGGTTACCACCGACTGTCACAGGAGGGCTCTCCCTGGGTACCATTGTCACAGAGGGTTGTCCTTGGTTACCATGGTCACAGGTGGGTTTCCCTGGTTACCACCGACTGTCACAGGAGGGCTGTCCCTGGGTACCATTGTCACAGGAGGGGTGTCCTTGGTTACCATGGTCACAGGTGGGTTTCCCTGGTTACCCCCGACTGTCAGAGATGCGTCTCCCTGATAACCACGGTCACAGGAGAGGTGTCCTTTGTTACCAGTGACTGTGGGTAGGGGTGTCCTTGGTTACCATGGTCACAGGTGGTTTTCCCTGGTTACCACCGACTGTCACAGGAGGGCCGTCCCTGGGTACCATTGTCACAGGAGGGGTGTCCTTGGTTACCACTGGCACAGGAGGTGTGTCCCTGGTTACCAATGACTGTCACAGGAGGGGTGTCCTTGGTTACCATTGTCGCAGGTGGGTTTCCCTGGTTACCACTGACTGTCAGAGATGCGTGTCCCTGGTTACCACCGACTGTCATATGTGCGTGTCCTGGTAACCACGGTCACAGGAGAGGTGTCCTTGGTTACGAGTGACTGTGGGTAGGGGTGTCCTTGGTTACCAAGGTCACAGGTGGTTTTCCCTGGTTACCACCGACTGTCACAGGAGGGCTGTCCCTGGGTACCATTGTCACAGGAGGGGTGTCCTTGGTTACCACTGGCACAGGAGGTGTGCCCTGGTTACCACTGACTGTCACAGGAGGGGTGTCCTTGGTTAACATGTTCGCAGGTGGGTTTCCCTGTTTACCACTGACTGTCAGAGATGCATGTCCCTGGTTACCACCGACTGTCATATGTGCGTGTCCCTGGTAGCCACGGTCACAGGAGAGGTGTCCGTGGTTACAAGTGACTGTCACAGTAGGTGTGTCCTTGGTTACCATGGTCACAGGTGGGTTTCCCTGGTTACCACCGACTGTCAGAGATGCGTGTCCCTGATTACCACCGACTGTCACAGGCCGGTGTCCCTGGGCACTGTGAATGTCACAGGTGGGTTTCCCTGGTTACCACCGACTGTCAGAGATGCGTCTCCCTGATAACCACGGTCACATGAGAGGTGTCCTTGGTTACCAGTGACTGTGGGTACGGGTGTCCTTGGTTACCATGGTCACAGGTGTGTTTCCCTGGTTACCACCGACTGTCACAGGAGGGCTGTCCCTGGGTACCATTGTCACAGAGGGGTGTCCTTGGTTACCATGGTCACAGGTGGGTTTCCCTGGTTACCACCGACTGTCAGAGATGCGTCTCCCTGGTTACCACTGACTGTCACAGGCCGGTGTCCCTGGGCACTGTGAATGTCACAGGTGGGTTTCCCTGGTTACCATCAACTGTCACAGGTGAGTGTACATGGTTACCACTGACTGTCACAGGAGGGCTGTCCCTGGGTACCATTGTGACAGGAGGGGTGTCCTTGGTTACCACTAGCACAGGAGGTGTGTCCCTGGTTACCACTGACTGTCACAGGAGGGGTGTCCTTGGTTACCATGGTCGCAGGTGGGTTTCCCTGGTTACCACTGACTGTCAGAAATGCGTGTCCCTGGTTACCACCGACTGTCATATGTGCGTGTCCTGGTAACCACGGTCACAGGAGAGGTGTCCTTGGTTACCAGTGACTGTGGGTAGGGGTGTCCTTGGTTACCATGGTCACAGGTGGTTTTCCCTGGTTACCACCGAGTGTCACAGGAGGGCTGTCCCTGGGTACCATTGTAACAGGAGGGGTGTCCTTGGTTACCACTGGCACAGGAGGTGTGTCCCTGGTTACCACTGACTGTCACAGGAGGGGTGTCCTTGGTTACCATGGTCGCAGGTGGTTTTCCCTGGTTACCACCGACTGTCACAGGAGGGCTCTCCCTGGGTACCATTGTCACAGGAGGGGTGTCCTTGGTTACCACTGGCACAGGAGGTGTGTCCCTGGTTACCACTGACTGTCACAGGAGGGGTGTCCTTGGTTAACATGGTCGCAGGTGGGTTTCCCTGGTTACCACTGACTGTCAGAAATGCGTGTCCCTGGTTACCACCGACTGTCATATGTGCGTGTCCTGGTAACCACGGTCACAGGAGAGGTGTCCTTGGTTACGAGTGACTGTGGGTAGGGGTGTCCTTGGTTACCAAGGTCACAGGTGGTTTTCCCTGGTTACCACCGACTGTCACAGGAGGGCTGTCCCTGGGTACCATTGTCACAGGAGGGGTGTCCTTGGTTACCACTGGCACAGGAGGTGTGCCCTGGTTACCACTGACTGTCACAGGAGGGGTGTCCTTGGTTAACATGTTCGCAGGTGGGTTTCCCTGTTTACCACTGACTGTCAGAGATGCATGTCCCTGGTTACCACCGACTGTCATATGTGCGTGTCCCTGGTAGCCACGGTCACAGGAGAGGTGTCCGTGGTTACAAGTGACTGTCACAGTAGGTGTGTCCTTGGTTACCATGGTCACAGGTGGGTTTCCCTGGTTACCACCGACTGTCAGAGATGCGTGTACCTGATTACCACCGACTGTCACAGGCCGGTGTCCCTGGGCACTGTGAATGTCACAGGTGGGTTTCCCTGGTTACCACCGACTGTCAGAGATGCGTCTCCCTGATAACCACGGTCACATGAGAGGTGTCCTTGGTTACCAGTGACTGTGGGTACGGGTGTCCTTGGTTACCATGGTCACAGGTGTGTTTCCCTGGTTACCACCGACTGTCACAGGAGGGCTGTCCCTGGGTACCATTGTCACAGAGGGGTGTCCCTGGTTACCATGGTCACAGATGGGTTTCCCTGGTTACCACCGACTGTCAGAGATGCGTCTCCCTGGTTACCACCGACTGTCACAGGCCGGTGTCCCTGGGCACTGTGAATGTCACAGGTGGGTTTCCCTGGTTACCATCAACTGTCACAGGTGAGTGTACATGGTTACCACTGACTGTCACAGGAGGGCTGTCCCTGGGTACCATTGTGACAGGAGGGGTGTCCTTGGTTACCACTAGCACAGGAGGTGTGTCCCTGGTTACCACTGACTGTTCACAGGAGGGGTGTCCTTGGTTACCATGGTCGCAGGTGGGTTTCCCTGGTTAACACTGACTGTCAGAAATGCGTGTCCCTGGTTACCACCGACTGTCATATGTGCGTGTCCTGGTAACCACGGTCACAGGAGAGGTGTCCTTGGTTACCAGTGACTGTGGGTAGGGGTGTCCTTGGTTACCATGGTCACAGGTGGTTTTCCCTGGTTACCACCGAGTGTCACAGGAGGGCTGTCCCTGGGTACCATTGTCACAGGAGGGGTGTCCTTGGTTACCACTGGCACAGGAGGTGTGTCCCTGGTTACCACTGACTGTCACAGGAGGGGTGTCCTTGGTTACCATGGTCGCAGGTGGTTTTCCCTGGTTACCACCGACTGTCACAGGAGGGCTCTCCCTGGGTACCATTGTCACAGGAGGGGTGTCCTTGGTTACCACTGGCACAGGAGGTGTGTCCCTGGTTACCACTGACTGTCACAGGAGGGGTGTCCTTGGTTAACATGGTCGCAGGTGGGTTTCCCTGGTTACCACTGACTGTCAGAGATGCGTGTCCCTGGTTACCACCGACTGTCATATGTGCGTGTCCCTGGTAGCCACGGTCACAGGAGAGGTGTCCGTGGTTACCAGTGACTGTCACAGTAGGTGTGTCCTTGGTTACCATGGTCACAGGTGGGTTTCCCTGGTTACCACCGACTGTCAGAGATGCGTGTCCCTGATTACCACCGACTGTCACAGGCCGGTGTCCCTGGGCACTGTGAATGTCACAGGTGGGTTTCCCTGGTTACCACCGACTGTCACAGGACGGCTGTCCCTGGGTACCATTGTCACAGGAGGGGTGTCCTTGGTTACCATGGTCACAGGTGGGTTTCCCTGGTTACCACCGACTGTCACAGGAGGGCTGTCCCTGGGTACCATTGTGACAGGAGGGGTGTCCTTGGTTACCACTGGCACAGGAGGTGTGTCCCTGGTTACCACTGACTGTCACAGGAGGGGTGTCCTTGGTTACCATGGTCGCAGGTGGGTTTCCCTGGTTACCACTGACTGTCAGAGATGCGTGTCCCTGGTTAACACCGACTGTCATATATGCGTGTCCCTGGTAACCACGGTCACAGGAGAGGTGTCCGTGGTTAGCAGTGACTGTCACAGTAGGTGGGTCCTTGGTTTCCATGGCGACAGGTGGGTTTCCCTGGTTACCACCGACTGTCAGAGACGCGTGTCCCTGATTACCACCGACTGTCACAGGCCGGTGTCCCTGGGCACTGTGAATGTCACAGGTGGGTTTCCCTGGTTACCACCGACTGTCACAGGACGGCTGTCCCTGGGTACCATTGTCACAGGAGGGGTGTCCTTGGTTACCATGGTCACAGGTGGGTTTCCCTGGTTACCACCGACTGTTACAGGAGGGCTGTCCCTGGGTACCATTGTCACAGGAGGGGTGTCCTTGGTTACCATGGTCACAGGTGGGTTTCCCTGGTTACCACCGACTGTCAGAGATGCGTCTCCCTGATAACCACGGTCACAGGAGATGTGTCCTTGGTTACCAGTGACTGTGGGTACGGGTGTCCTTGGTTACCATGGTCACAGGTGTGTTTCCCTGGTTACCACCGACTGTCACAGGAGGGCTGTCCCTGGGTACCATTGTCACAGAGGGTTGTCCTTGGTTACCATGGTCACAGGTGGGTTTCCCTGGTTACCACCGACTGTCACAGGAGGGCTGTCCCTGGGTACCATTGTCACAGGAGGGGTGTCCTTGGTTACCATGGTCACAGGTGGGTTTCCCTGGTTACCCCCGACTGTCAAAGATGCGTCTCCCTGATAACCACGGTCACAGGACAGGTGTCCTTTGTTACCAGTGACTGTGGGTAGGGGTGTCCTTGTTTACCATGGTCACAGGTGGTTTTCCCTGGTTACCACCGACTGTCACAGGAGGGCCGTCCCTGGGTACCATTGTCACAGGAGGGGTGTCCCTGGTTACCACTGGCACAGGAGGTGTGTCCCTGGTTACCAATGACTGTCACAGGAGGGGTGTCCTTGGTTACCATTGTCGCAGGTGGGTTTCCCTGGTTACCACTGACTGTCAGAGATGCGTGTCCCTGGTTACCACCGACTGTCATATGTGCGTGTCCTGGTAACCACGGTCACAGGAGAGGTGTCCTTGGTTACGAGTGACTGTGGGTAGGGGTGTCCTTGGTTACCAAGGTCACAGGTGGTTTTCCCTGGTTACCACCGACTGTCACAGGAGGGCTGTCCCTGGGTACCATTGTCACAGGAGGGGTGTCCTTGGTTACCACTGGCACAGGAGGTGTGCCCTGGTTACCACTGACTGTCACAGGAGGGGTGTCCTTGGTTAACATGTTCGCAGGTGGGTTTCCCTGTTTACCACTGACTGTCAGAGATGCATGTCCCTGGTTACCACCGACTGTCATATGTGCGTGTCCCTGGTAGCCACGGTCACAGGAGAGGTGTCCGTGGTTACAAGTGACTGTCACAGTAGGTGTGTCCTTGGTTACCATGGTCACAGGTGGGTTTCCCTGGTTACCACCGACTGTCAGAGATGCGTGTCCCTGATTACCACCGACTGTCACAGGCCGGTGTCCCTGGGCACTGTGAATGTCACAGGTGGGTTTCCCTGGTTACCACCGACTGTCAGAGATGCGTCTCCCTGATAACCACGGTCACATGAGAGGTGTCCTTGGTTACCAGTGACTGTGGGTACGGGTGTCCTTGGTTACCATGGTCACAGGTGTGTTTCCCTGGTTACCACCGACTGTCACAGGAGGGGTGTCCCTGGGTACCATTGTCACAGAGGGGTGTCCTTGGTTACCATGGTCACAGGTGGGTTTCCCTGGTTACCACCGACTGTCAGAGATGCGTCTCCCTGGTTACCACCGACTGTCACAGGCCGGTGTCCCTGGGCACTGTGAATGTCACAGGTGGGTTTCCCTGGTTACCATCAACTGTCACAGGTGAGTGTACATGGTTACCACTGACTGTCACAGGAGGGCTGTCCCTGGGTACCATTGTGACAGGAGGGGTGTCCTTGGTTACCACTAGCACAGGAGGTGTGTCCCTGGTTACCACTGACTGTCACAGGAGGGGTGTCCTTGGTTACCATGGTCGCAGGTGGGTTTCCCTGGTTACCACTGACTGTCAGAAATGCGTGTCCCTGGTTACCACCGACTGTCATATGTGCGTGTCCTGGTAACCACGGTCACAGGAGAGGTGTCCTTGGTTACCAGTGACTGTGGGTAGGGGTGTCCTTGGTTACCATGGTCACAGGTGGTTTTCCCTGGTTACCACCGAGTGTCACAGGAGGGCTGTCCCTGGGTACCATTGTCACAGGAGGGGTGTCCTTGGTTACCACTGGCACAGGAGGTGTGTCCCTGGTTACCACCGACTGTCACAGGTGAGTGTACATGGTTACCACTGACTGTCACAGGAGGGCTGTCCCTGGGTACCATTGTGACAGGAGGGGTGTCCTTGTTTACCACTGGCACAGGAGGTGTGTCCCTGGTTACCACTGACTGTCAGAAATGCGTGTCCCTGGTTACCACCGACTGTCATATGTGCGTGTCCTGGTAACCACGGTCACAGGAGAGGTGTCCTTGGTTACCAGTGACTGTGGGTAGGGGTGTCCTTGGTTACCATGGTCACAGGTGTGTTTCCCTGGTTACCACCGACTGTCACAGGAGGGATGTCCCTGGGTCCCATTGTCACAGGAGGGGTGTCCTTGGTTACCATGGTCACAGGTGGGTTTCCCTGGTTACCACCGACTGTCAGAGATGCGTCTCCCTGGTTACCACCGACTGTCACAGGCCGGTGTCCCTGGGCACTGTGAATGTCACAGGTGGGTTTCCCTGGTTACCACCGACTGTCACAGGAGAGTGTACATGGTTACCACTGACTGTCACAGGAGGGCTGTCCCTGGGTACCATTGTGACAGGAGGGGTGTCCTTGGTTACCACTGGCAAAGGAGGTGTTTGCCTGGTTACCACTGACTGTCACAGGAGGGGTGTCCTTGGTTAACATGATCGCAGGTGGGTTTCCCTGGTTACCCCCGACTGTCAGAGATGCGTCTCCCTGATAACCACGGTCACAGGAGAGGTGTCCTTGGTTACCAGTGACTGTGGGTAGGGGTGTCCTTGGTTACCATGGTCACAGGTGGTTTTCCCTGGTTACCACCGACTGTCACAGGAGGGCCGTCCCTGGGTACCATTGTCACAGGAGGGGAGTCCTTGGTTACCACTGGCACAGGAGGTGTGTCCCTGGTTACCAATGACTGTCACAGGAGGGGTGTCCTTGGTTACCATGGTCGCATGTGGGTTTCCCTGGATACCACTGACTGTCAGAGATGCGTGTCCCTGGTTACCACCGACTGTCATATGTGCGTGTCCTGGTAACCACGGTCACAGGAGAGGTGTCCTTGGTTACGAGTGACTGTGGGTAGGGGTGTCCTTGGTTACCATGGTCACAGGTGGTTTTCCCTGGTTACCACCGACTGTCACAGGAGGGCTGTCCCTGGGTACCATTGTCACAGGAGGGGTGTCCTTGGTTACCACTGGCACAGGAGGTGTGTCCCTGGTTACCACTGACTGTCACAGGAGGGGTGTCCTTGGCTAACATGGTCGCAGGTGGGTTTCCCTAGTTACCACTGACTGTCAGAGATGCATGTCCCTGGTTACCACCGACTGTCATATGTGCGTGTCCCTGGTAGCCACGGTCACAGGAGAGGTGTCCGTGGTTACAAGTGACTGTCACAGTAGGTGTGTCCTTGGTTACCATGGTCACAGGTGGGTTTCCCTGGTTACCACCGACTGTCAGAGATGCATGTCCCTGATTACCACCGACTGTCACAGGCCGGTGTCCCTGGGCACTGTGAATGTCACAGGTGGGTTTCCCTGGTTACCACCGACTGTCAGAGATGCGTCTCCCTGATAACCACGGTCACATGAGAGGTGTCCTTGGTTACCAGTGACTGTGGGTACGGGTGTCCTTGGTTACCATGGTCACAGGTGTGTTTCCCTGGTTACCACCGACTGTCACAGGAGGGCTGTCCCTGGGTACCATTGTCACAGAGGGGTGTCCTTGGTTACCATGGTCACAGGTGGGTTTCCCTGGTTACTAACGACTGTCAGAGATGCGTCTCCCTGGTTACCACCGACTGTCACAGGCCGGTGTCCGTGGGCACTGTGAATGTCACAGGTGGGTTTCCCTGGTTACCACCAACTGTCACAGGTGAGTGTACATGGTTACCACTGACTGTCACAGGAGGGCTGTCCCTGGGTACCATTGTGACAGGAGGGGTGTCCTTGGTTACCACTAGCACAGGAGGTGTGTCCCTGGTTACCACTGACTGTCACAGGAGGGGTGTCCTTGGTTATCATGGTCGCAGGTGGGTTTCCCTGGTTACCACTGACTGTCAGAAATGCGTGTCCCTGGTTACCACCGACTGTCATATGTGCGTGTCCTGGTAACCACGGTCACAGGAGAGGTGTCCTTGGTTACCAGTGACTGTGGGTAGGGGTGTCCTTGGTTACCATGGTCACAGGTGGTTTTCCCTGGTTACCACCGACTGTCACAGGAGGGCTGTCCCTGGGTACCATTGTCACAGGAGGGGTGTCCTTGGTTACCACTGGCACAGGAGGTGTGTCCCTGGTTACCACTGACTGTCACAGGAGGGGTATCCTTGGTTAACATGGTCGCAGGTGGGTTTCCCTGGTTACCACTGACTGTCAGAGATGCGTGTCCCTGGTTACCACCGACTGTCATATGTGCGTGTCCCTGGTAGCCACGGTCACAGGAGAGGTGTCCGTGGTTACCAGTGACTGTCACAGTAGGTGTGTCCTTGGTTACCATGGTCACAGGTGGGTTTCCCTGGTTACCACCGACTGTCAGAGATGCGTGTCCCTGATTACCACCGACTGTCACAGGCCGGTGTCCCTGGGCACTGTGAATGTCACAGGTGGGTTTCCCTGGTTACCACCGACTGTCACAGGACGGCTGTCCCTGGGTACAATTGTCACAGGAGGGGTTTCCTTGGTTACCATGGTCACAGGTGGTTTTCCCTGGTTACCACCGACTGTCACAGGAGGGCTGTCCCTGGGTACCATTGTCACAGGAGGGGTGTCCTTGGTTACCACTGGCACAGGAGGTGTGCCCTGGTTACCACTGACTGTCACAGGAGGGGTGTCCTTGGTTAACATGGTCGCAGGTGGGTTTCCCTGTTTACCACTGACTGTCAGAGATGCATGTCCCTGGTTACCACCGACTGTCATATGTGCGTGTCCCTGGTAGCCACGGTCACAGGAGAGGTGTCCGTGGTTACAAGTGACTGTCACAGTAGGTGTGTCCTTGGTTACCATGGTACAGGTGGGTTTCCCTGGTTACCACCGACTGTCAGAGATGCGTGTCCCTGATTACCACCGACTGTCACAGGCCGGTGTCCCTGGGCACTGTGAATGTCACAGGTGGGTTTCCCTGGTTACCACCGACTGTCAGAGATGCGTCTCCCTGATAACCACGGTCACATGAGAGGTGTCCTTGGTTACCAGTGACTGTGGGTACGGGTGTCCTTGGTTACCATGGTCACAGGTGTGTTTCCCTGGTTACCACCGACTGTCACAGGAGGGCTGTCCCTGGGTACCATTGTCACAGAGGGGTGTCCTTGGTTACCATGGTCACAGGTGGGTTTCCCAGGTTACCACCGACTGTCAGAGATGCGTCTCCCTGGTTACCACCGACTGTCACAGGCCGGTGTCCCTGGGCACTGTGAATGTCACAGGTGGGTTTCCCTGGTTACCACCAACTGTCACAGGTGAGTGTACATGGTTACCACTGACTGTCACAGGAGGGCTGTCCCTGGGTACCATTGTGACAGGAGGGGTGTCCTTGGTTACCACTAGCACAGGAGGTGTGTCCCTGGTTACCACTGACTGTCACAGGAGGGGTGTCCTTGGTTACCATGGTCGCAGGTGGGTTTCCCTGGTTACCACTGACTGTCAGAAATGCGTGTCCCTGGTTACCACCGACTGTCATATGTGCGTGTCCTGGTAACCACGGTCACAGGAGAGGTGTCCTTGGTTACCAGTGACTGTGGGTAGGGGTGTCCTTGGTTACCATGGTCACAGGTGGTTTTCCCTGGTTACCACCGACTGTCACAGGAGGGCTGTCCCTGGGTACCATTGTCACAGGAGGGGTGTCCTTGGTTACCACTGGCACAGGAGGTGTGTCCCTGGTTACCACTGACTGTCACAGGAGGGGTGTCCTTGGTTACCATGGTCGCAGGTGGTTTTCCCTGGTTACCACCGACTGTCACAGGAGGGCTGTCCCTGGGTACCATTGTCACAGGAGGGGTGTCCTTGGTTACCACTGGTACAGGAGGTGTGTCCCTGGTTACCACTGACTGTCACAGGAGGGGTGTCCTTGGTTAACATGGTCGCAGGTGGGTTTCCCTGGTTACCACTGACTGTCAGAGATGCGTGTCCCTGGTTACCACCGACTGTCATATGTGCGTGTCCCTGGTAGCCACGGTCACAGGAGAGGTGTCCGTGGTTAACAGTGACTGTCACAGTAGGTGTGTCCTTGGTTACCATGGTCACAGGTGGGTTTCCCTGGTTACCACCGACTGTCAGAGATGCGTGTCCCTGATTACCACCGACTGTCACAGGCCGGTGTCCCTGGGCACTGTGAATGTCACACGTGGGTTTCCCTGGTTACCACCGACTGTCACAGGACGGCTGTCCCTGGGTACCATTGTCACAGGAGGGGTGTCCTTGGTTACCATGGTCACAGGTGGGTTTCCCTGGTTACCACCGACTGTCACAGGAGGGCTGTCCCTGGGTACCATTGTGACAGGAGGGGTGTCCTTGGTTACCACTGGCACAGGAGGTGTGTCCCTGGTTACCACTGACTGTCACAGGAGGGGTGTCCTTGGTTACCATGGTCGCAGGTGGGTTTCCCTGGTTACCACTGACTGTCAGAGATGCGTGTCCCTGGTTACCACTGACTGTCATATATGCGTGTCCCTGGTAACCACGGTCACAGGAGAGGTGTCCGTGGTTAGCAGTGACTGTCACAGTAGGTGGGTCCTTGGTTTCCATGGCGACAGGTGGGTTTCCCTGGTTACCACCGACTGTCAGAGATGCGTGTCCCTGGTTACCACCGACTGTCACAGGCCGGTGTCCCTGGGAAATGTGAATGTCACAGGTGGGTTTCCCTGGTTACCACCGACTGTCACAGGTGAGTGTACATGGTTACCACTGACTGTCACAGGAGGGCTGTCCCTGGGTACCATTGTGACAGGAGGGGTGTCCTTGTTTACCACTGGCACAGGAGGTGTGTCCCTGGTTACCACTGACTGTCAGAAATGCGTGTCCCTGGTTACCACCGACTGTCATATGTGCGTGTCCTGGTAACCACGGTCACAGGAGAGGTGTCCTTGGTTACCAGTGACTGTGGGTAGGGGTGTCCTTGGTTACCATGGTCACAGGTGGTTTTCCCTGGTTACCACCGACTGTCACAGGAGGGCTGTCCCTGGGTACCATTGTCACAGGAGGGGTGTCCTTGGTTACCACTGGCACAGGAGGTGTGTCCCTGGTTACCACTGACTGTCACAGGAGGGGTGTCCTTGGTTAACATGGTCACAGGTGGGTTTCCCTGGTTACCACCGACTGTCACAGGAGGGCTGTCCCTGGGTACCATTGTCACAGGAGGGGTGTCCTTGGTTACCATGGTCACAGGTGGGTTTCCCTGGTTACCACCGACTGTCAGAGATGCGTCTCCCTGATAACCACGGTCACAGGAGAGGTGTACTTGGTTACCAGTGACTGTGGGTACGGGTGTCCTTGGTTACCATGGTCACAGGTGTGTTTCCCTGGTTACCACCGACTGTCACAGGAGGGTTGTCCCTGGGTACCATTGTCACAGAGGGGTGTCCTTGGTTACGATGGTCACAGGTGGGTTTCCCTGGTTACCACCGACTGTCAGAGATGCGTCTCCCTGGTTACCACCGACTGTCACAGGCCGGTGTCCCTGGGCACTGTGAATGTCACAGGTGGGTTTCCCTGGTTACCACCAACTGTCACAGGTGAGTGTACATGGTTACCACTGACTGTCACAGGAGGGCTGTCCCTGGGTACCATTGTGACAGGAGGGGTGTCCTTGGTTACCACTAGCACAGGAGGTGTGTCCCTGGTTACCACTGACTGTCACAGGAGGGGTGTCCTTGGTTACCATGGTCGCAGGTGGGTTTCCCTGGTTACCACTGACTGTCAGAAATGCGTGTCCCTGGTTACCACCGACTGTCATATGTGCGTGTCCTGGTAACCACGGTCACAGGAGAGGTGTCCTTGGTTACCAGTGACTGTGGGTAGGGGTGTCCTTGGTTACCATGGTCACAGGTGGTTTTCCCTGGTTACCACCGACTGTCACAGGAGGGCTGTCCCTGGGTACCATTTTCACAGGAGGGGTGTCCTTGGTTACCACTGGCACAGGAGGTGTGTCCCTGGTTACCACTGACTGTCACAGGAGGGGTGTCCTTGGTTACCATGGTCGCAGGTGGGTTTCCCTGGTTACCACTGACTGATAGAGATGCGTGTCCCTGGTTACCACCGACTGTCATATGTGCGTGTCCTGGTAATCACGGTCACAGGAGAGGTGTCCTTGGTTACGAGTGACTGTGGGTAGGGGTGTCCTTGGTTACCATGGTCACAGGTGGTTTTCCCTGGTTACCACCGACTGTCACAGGAGGGCTGTCCCTGGGTACCATTGTCACAGGAGGGGTGTCCTTGGTTACCACTGGCACAGGAGGTGTGTCCCTGGTTACCACTGACTGTCACAGGAGGGGTGTCCTTGGTTAACATGGTCGCAGGTGGGTTTCCCTGGTTACCACTGACTGTCAGAAATGCGTGTCCCTGGTTACCACCGACTGTCATATGTGCGTGTCCCTGGTAGCCACGGTCACAGGAGAAGTGTCCGTGGTTACCATTGACTGGCACAGTAGGTGTGTCCTTGGTTACCATGGTCACAGGTGGGTTTCCCTGGTTACCACCGACTGTCAGAGATGCGTGTCCCTGATTACCACCGACTGTCACAGGCCGGTGTCCCTGGGCACTGTGAATGTCACAGGTGGGTTTCCCTGGTTACCACCGACTGTCACAGGACGGCTGTCCCTGGGTACCATTGTCACAGGAGGGGTGTCCTTGGTTACCATGGTCACAGGTGGGTTTCCCTGGTTACCACCGACTGTTACAGGAGGGCTGTCCCTGGGTACCATTGTCACAGGAGGGGTGTCCTTGGTTTCCATGGTCACAGGTGGGTTTCCCTGGTTACCACCGACTGTCAGAGATGCGTCTCCCTGATAACCACGGTCACAGGAAATGTGTCCTTGGTTACCAGTGACTGTGGGTACGGGTGTCCTTGGTTACCATGGTCACAGGTGTGTTTCCCTGGTTACCACCGACTGTCACAGGAGGGCTGTCCCTGGGTACCATTGTCACAGAGGGGTGTCCTTGGTTACCATGGTCACAGGTGGGTTTCCCTGGTTACCACCGACTGTCACAGGAGGGCTGTCCCTGGGTACCATTGTCACAGGAGGGGTGTCCTTGGTTACCATGGTCACAGGTGGGTTTCCCTGGTTACCCCCGACTGTCAGAGATGCGTCTCCCTGATAACCACGGTCACAGGAGAGGTGTCCTTGGTTACCAGTGACTGTGGGTAGGGGTGTCCTTGGTTACCATGGTCACAGGTGGTTTTCCCTGGTTACCACCGACTGTCACAGGAGGGCCGTCCCTGGGTACCATTGTCACAGGAGGGGAGTCCTTGGTTACCACAGGCACAGGAGGTGTGTCCCTGGTTACCAATGACTGTCACAGGAGGGGTGTCCTTGGTTACCATGGTCGCAGGTGGGTTTCCCTGGTTACCACTGACTGTCAGAGATGCGTGTCCCTGGTTACCACCGACTGTCATATGTGCGTGTCCTGGTAACCACGGTCACAGGAGAGGTGTCCTTGGTTACGAGTGACTGTGGGTAGGGGTGTCCTTGGTTACCATGGTCACAGGTGGTTTTCCCTGGTTACCACCGACTGTCACAGGAGGGCTGTCCCTGGGTACCATTGTCACAGGAGGGGTGTCCTTGGTTACCACTGGCACAGGAGGTGTGTCCCTGGTTACCACTGACTGTCACAGGAGGGGTGTCCTTGGCTAACATGGTCGCAGGTGGGTTTCCCTAGTTACCACTGACTGTCAGAGATGCATGTCCCTGGTTACCACCGACTGTCATATGTGCGTGTCCCTGGTAGCCACGGTCACAGGAGAGGTGTCCGTGGTTACAAGTGACTGTCACAGTAGGTGTGTCCTTGGTTACCATGGTCACAGGTGGGTTTCCCTGGTTACCACCGACTGTCAGAGATGCGTGTCCCTGATTACCACCGACTGTCACAGGCCGGTGTCCCTGGGCACTGTGAATGTCACAGGTGGGTTTCCCTGGTTACCACCGACTGTCAGAGATGCGTCTCCCTGATAACCACGGTCACATGAGAGGTGTCCTTGGTTACCAGTGACTGTGGGTACGGGTGTCCTTGGTTACCATGGTCACAGGTGTGTTTCCCTGGTTACCACCGACTGTCACAGGAGGGCTGTCCCTGGGTACCATTGTCACAGAGGGGAGTCCTTGGTTACCATGGTCACAGGTGGGTTTCCCTGGTTACCTCCGACTGTCAGAGATGCGTCTCCCTGGTTACCACCGACTGTCACAGGCCGGTGTCCGTGGGCACTGTGAATGTCACAGGTGGGTTTCCCTGGTTACCACCAACTGTCACAGGTGAGTGTACATGGTTACCACTGACTGTCACAGGAGGGCTTTCCCTGGGTACCATTGTGACAGGAGGGGTGTCCTTGGTTACCACTAGCACAGGAGGTGTGTCCCTGGTTACCACTGACTGTCACAGGAGGGGTGTCCTTGGTTACCATGGTCGCAGGTGGGTTTCCCTGGTTACCACTGACTGTCAGAAATGCGTGTCCCTGGTTACCACCGACTGTCATATGTGCGTGTCCTGGTAACCACGGTCACAGGAGAGGTGTCCTTGGTTACCAGTGACTGTGGGTAGGGGTGTCCTTGGTTACCATGGTCACAGGTGGTTTTCCCTGGTTACCACCGACTGTCACAGGAGGGCTGTCCCTGGGTACCATTGTCACAGGAGGGGTGTCCTTGGTTACCACTGGCACAGGAGGTGTGTCCCTGGTTACCACTGACTGTCACAGGAGGGGTGTCCTTGGTTACCATGGTCGCAGGTGGTTTTCCCTGGTTACCACCGACTGTCACAGGAGGGCTGTCCCTGGGTACCATTGTCACAGGAGGGGTGTCCTTGGTTACCACTGGCACAGGAGGTGTGTCCCTGGTTACCACTGACTGTCACAGGAGGGGTATCCTTGGTTAACATGGTCGCAGGTGGGTTTCCCTGGTTACCACTGACTGTCAGAGATGCGTGTCCCTGGTTACCACCGACTGTCATATGTGCGTGTCCCTGGTAGCCACGGTCACAGGAGAGGTGTCCGTGGTTACCAGTGACTGTCACAGTAGGTGTGTCCTTGGTTACCATGGTCACAGGTGGGTTTCCCTGGTTACCACCGACTGTCAGAGATGCGTGTCCCTGATTACCACCGACTGTCACAGGCCGGTGTCCCTGGGCACTGTGAATGTCACAGGTGGGTTTCCCTGGTTACCACCGACTGTCACAGGACGGCTGTCCCTGGGTACCATTGTCACAGGAGGGGTTTCCTTGGTTACCATGGTCACAGGTGGTTTTCCCTGGTTACCACCGACTGTCACAGGAGGGCTGTCCCTGGGTACCATTGTCACAGGAGGGGTGTCCTTGGTTACCACTGGCACAGGAGGTGTGTCCCTGGTTACCACTGACTGTCACAGGAGGGGTGTCCTTGGTTAACATGGTCGCAGGTGGGTTTCCCTGGTTACCACCGACTGTCACAGGAGGGCTGTCCCTGGGTACCATTGTCACAGGAGGGGTGTCCTTGGTTACCATGGTCACAGGTGGGTTTCCCTGGTTACCACCGACTGTCAGAGATGCGTCTCCCTGATAACCACGGTCACAGGAGAGGTGTCCTTGGTTACCAGTGACTGTGGGTACGGGTGTCCTTGGTTACCATGGTCACAGGTGTGTTTCCCTGGTTACCACCGACTGTCACAGGAGGGCTGTCCCTGGGTACCATTGTCACAGAGGGGTGTCCTTGGTTACGATGGTCACAGGTGGGTTTCCCTGGTTACCACCGACTGTCAGAGATGCGTCTCCCTGGTTACCACCGACTGTCACAGGCCGGTGTCCCTGGGCACTGTGAATGTCACAGGTGGGTTTCCCTGGTTACCACCAACTGTCACAGGTGAGTGTACATGGTTACCACTGACTGTCACAGGAGGGCTGTCCCTGGGTACCATTGTGACAGGAGGGGTGTCCTTGGTTACCACTAGCACAGGAGGTGTGTCCCTGGTTACCACTGACTGTCACAGGAGGGGTGTCCTTGGTTACCATGGTCGCAGGTGGGTTTCCCTGGTTACCACTGACTGTCAGAAATGCGTGTCCCTGGTTACCACCGACTGTCATATGTGCGTGTCCCTGGTAGCCACGGTCACAGGAGAAGTGTCCGTGGTTACCATTGACTGGCACAGTAGGTGTGTCCTTGGTTACCATGGTCACAGGTGGGTTTCCCTGGTTACCTCCGACTGTCAGAGATGCGTGTCCCTGATTACCACCGACTGTCACAGGCCGGTGTCCGTGGGTACTGTGAATTTCACAGGTGGGTTTCCCTGGTTACCACCGACTGTCACAGGACGGCTGTCCCTGGGTACCATTGTCACAGGAGGGGTGTCCTTGGTTACCATGGTCACAGGTGGGTTTCCCTGGTTACCACCGACTGTTACAGGAGGGCTGTCCCTGGGTACCATTCTCACAGGAGGGGTGTCCTTGGTTACCATGGTCACAGGTGGGTTTCCCTGGTTACCACCGACTGTTACAGGAGGGCTGTCCCTGGGTACCATTCTCACAGGAGGGGTGTCCTTGGTTACCATGGTCACAGGTGGGTTTCCCTGGTTACCACCGACTGTCACAGGAGGGCTGTCCCTGGGTACCTTTGTCACAGAGGGGTGTCCTTGGTTACCATGGTCACAGGTGGGTTTCCCTGGTTACCACCGACTGTCACAGGAGGGCTGTCCCTGGGTACCATTGTCACAGGAGGGGTGTCCTTGGTTACCATGGTCACAGGTGGGTTTCCCTGGTTACCCCCGACTGTCAGAGATGCGTCTCCCTGATAACCACGGTCACAGGAGAGGTGTCCTTGGTTACCATGGTCACAGGTGGGTTTCCCTGGTTACCACCGACTGTCACAGGAGGGCTGTCCCTGGGTACCATTGTCACAGGAGGGGTGTCCTTGGTTACCATGGTCACAGGTGGGTTTCCCTGGTTACCACTGACTGTCAGAGATGCGTGTCCCTGGTTAACACCGACTGTCATATGTGCGTGTCCTGGTAACCACGGTCACAGGAGAGGTGTCCTTGGTTACGAGTGACTGTGGGTAGGGGTGTCCTTGGTTACCATGGTCACAGGTGGTTTTCCCTGGTTACCACCGACTGTCACAGGAGGGCTGTCCCTGGGTACCATTGTCACAGGAGGGGTGTCCTTGGTTACCACTGGCACAGGAGGTGTGTCCCTGGTTACCACTGACTGTCACAGGAGGGGTGTCCTTGGCTAACATGGTCGCAGGTGGGTTTCCCTAGTTACCACTGACTGTCAGAGATGCATGTCCCTGGTTACCACCGACTGTCATATGTGCGTGTCCCTGGTAGCCACGGTCACAGGAGAGGTGTCCGTGGTTACAAGTGACTGTCACAGTAGGTGTGTCCTTGGTTACCATGGTCACAGGTGGGTTTCCCTGGTTACCACCGACTGTCAGAGATGCGTGTCCCTGATTACCACCGACTGTCACAGGCCGGTGTCCCTGGGCACTGTGAATGTCACAGGTGGGTTTCCCTGGTTACCACCGACTGTCAGAGATGCGTCTCCCTGATAACCACGGTCACATGAGAGGTGTCCTTGGTTACCAGTGACTGTGGGTACGGGTGTCCTTGGTTACCATGGTCACAGGTGTGTTTCCCTGGTTACCACCGACTGTCACAGGAGGGCTGTCCCTGGGTACCATTGTCACAGAGGGGTGTCCTTGGTTACCATGGTCACAGGTGGGTTTCCCTGGTTACCACCGACTGTCAGAGATGCGTCTCCCTGGTTACCACCGACTGTCACAGGCCGGTGTCCGTGGGCACTGTGAATGTCACAGGTGGGTTTCCCTGGTTACCACCAACTGTCACAGGTGAGTGTACATGGTTACCACTGACTGTCACAGGAGGGCTGTCCCTGGGTACCATTGTGACAGGAGGGGTGTCCTTGGTTACCACTAGCACAGGAGGTGTGTCCCTGGTTACCACTGACTGTCACAGGAGGGGTGTCCTTGGTTACCATGGTCGCAGGTGGGTTTCCCTGGTTACCACTGACTGTCAGAAATGCGTGTCCCTGGTTACCACCGACTGTCATATGTGCGTGTCCTGGTAACCACGGTCACAGGAGAGGTGTCCTTGGTTACCAGTGACTGTGGGTAGGGGTGTCCTTGGTTACCATGGTCACAGGTGGTTTTCCCTGGTTACCACCGACTGTCACAGGAGGGCTGTCCCTGGGTACCATTGTCACAGGAAGGGTGTCCTTGGTTACCACTGGCACAGGAGGTGTGTCCCTGGTTACCACTGACTGTCACAGGAGGGGTGTCCTTGGTTACCATGGTCGCAGGTGGTTTTCCCTGGTTACCACCGACTGTCACAGGAGGGCTGTCCCTGGGTACCATTGTCACAGGAGGGGTGTCCTTGGTTACCACTGGCACAGGAGGTGTGTCCCTGGTTACCACTGACTGTCACAGGAGGGGTATCCTTGGTTAACATGGTCGCAGGTGGGTTTCCCTGGTTACCACTGACTGTCAGAGATGCGTGTCCCTGGTTACCACCGACTGTCATATGTGCGTGTCCCTGGTAGCCACGGTCACAGGAGAGGTGTCCGTGGTTACCAGTGACTGTCACAGTAGGTGTGTCCTTGGTTACCATGGTCACAGGTGGGTTTCCCTGGTTACCACCGACTGTCAGAGATGCGTGTCCCTGATTACCACCGACTGTCACAGGCCGGTGTCCCTGGGCACTGTGAATGTCACAGGTGGGTTTCCCTGGTTACCACCGACTGTCACAGGAGGGCTGTCCCTGGGTACCATTGTCACAGGAGGGGTTTCCTTGGTTACCATGGTCACAGGTGGGTTTCCCTGGTTACCACCGACTGTCACAGGAGGGCTGTCCCTGGGTACCATTGTGACAGGAGGGGTGTCCTTGGTTACCACTGGCACAGCAGGTGTGTCCCTGGTTACCACTGACTGTCACAGGAGGGGTGTCCTTGGTTACCATGGTCGCAGGTGGGTTTCCCTGGTTACCACTGACTGTCAGAGATGCGTGTCCCTGGTTACCACCGACTGTCATATATGCGTGTCCCTGGTAACCACGGTCACAGGAGAGGTGTCCGTGGTTAGCAGTGATTGTAACAGTAGGTGGGTCCTTGGTTTCCATGGCGACAGGTGGGTTTCCCTGGTTACCACCGACTGTCAGAGATGCGTGTCCCTTGTTACCACCGACTGTCACAGGCCGGTGTCCCTGGGAAATGTGAATGTCACAGGTGGGTTTCCCTGGTTACCACCGACTGTCACAGGTGAGTGTACATGGTTACCACTGACTGTCACAGGAGGGCTGTCCCTGGGTACCATTGTGACAGGAGGGGTGTCCTTGGTTACCACTGGCACAGGAGGTGTGTCCCTGGTTACCACTGACTGTCACAGGAGGGGTGTCCTTGGGTACCATGGTCGCAGGTGGGTTTCCCTGGTTATCACTGACTGTCAGAGATGCGTGTCCCTGGTTACCACCGACTGTCATATGTGCGTGTCCTGGCAACCACGGTCACAGGAGAGGTGTCCTTGGTTACCAGTGACTGTGGGTACGGGTGTCCTTGGTTACCATGGTCACAGGTGTGTTTCCCTGGTTACCACCGACTGTCACAGGAGGGCTGCCCCTGGGTCCCATTGTCACAGGAGGGGTGTCCTTGGTTACCATGGTCACAGGTGGGTTTCCCTGGTTACCACCGACTGTCAGAGATGCGTCTCCCTGCTTACCACCGACTGTCACAGGCCGGTGTCCCTGGGCACTGTGAATGTCACAGGTGGGTTTCCCTGGTTACCACCGACTGTCACAGGTGAGTGTACATGGTTACCACTGACTGTCACAGGAGGGCTGTCCCTGGGTACCATTGTGACAGGAGGGGTGTCCTTGGTTACCACTGGCACAGGATGTGTTTGCCTGGTTACCACTGACTGTCACAGGAGGGGTGTCCTTGGTTACCGTGATCGCAGGTGGGTTTCCCTGGTTACCACTGACTGTCAGAAATGCCTGTCCCTGGTTACCACCGACTGTCATATGTGCGTGTCCTGGTAACCACGGTCACAGGAGAGGTGTCCTTGGTTACCAGTGACTGTGGGTAGGGGTGTCCTTGGTTACCATGGTCACAGGTGGGTTACCCTGGTTACCACCGACTGTCACAGGAGTGCTGTCCCTGGGTACTATTGTCACAGGAGGGGTGTCCTTGGTTACCGTGGTCACAGGTGGGTTTCCCTGGTTACCACCGACTGTCAGAGATGCGTGTCCCTGGTAACCATGTTCACAGGAGAGGTGTCCTTGGTTACCAGTGACTGTGGGTAGGGGTGTCCTTGGTTACCATGGTCACAGGTGGGTTTCCCTCGTTACCACCGACTGTCACAGGAGGGCTGTCCATGGATACCATTGTCACAGGAGGGGTGTCCTTGGTTACCATGGTCACAGGTTGGTTTCCCTGGTTACCACCGACTGTCAGAAGTACGTGTCCCTGGTTACCACCGACTGTCACAGGCAGGTGTCCCTGGGCACTGTGAATGTCACAGGTGGGTTTCCCTGGTTACCACCGACTGTCACAGTTGAGTGTACATGGTTACCACTGACTGTCACAGCAGGGCTGTCCATGGAAACCATTGTCACAGGAGGGGTGTCTTGGTTACCATGGTCACAGGTGGGTTTCCCTGGTTACCACCGACTGTCAGAGATGCGTCTCCCTGGTTACCACCGACTGTCACATGCCGGTGTACCTGGGCACTGTGAATGTCACAGGTGGGTTTCCCTGGTTACCACCAACTGTCACAGGTGAGTGTACATGGTTACCACTGACTGTCACAGGAGGGCTGTCCCTGGGTACCATTGTGACAGGAGGGGTGTCCTTGGTTACCACTAGCACAGGAGGTGTGTCCCTGGTTACCACTGACTGTCACAGGAGGGGTGTCCTTGGTTACCATGGTCGCAGGTGGGTTTCCCTGGTTACTACTGACTGTCAGAAATGCGTGTCCCTGGTTACCACCGACTGTCATATGTGCGTGTCCTGGTAACCACAGTCACAGGAGAGGTGTCCTTGGTTACCAGTGACTGTGGGCAGGGGTGTCCTTGGTTACCATGGTCACAGGTGGTTTTCCCTGGTTGCCACCGACTGTCACAGGAGGGCTGTCCCTGGGTACCATTGTCACAGGAGGGGTGTCCTTGGTTACCACTGGCACAGGAGGTGTGTCCCTGGTTACCACTGACTGTCACAGGAGGGGTGTCCTTGGGTACAATGGTCGCAGGTGGGTTTCCCTGGTTACCACTGACTGTCAGAGATGCGTGTCCCTGGTTACCACCGACTGTCATATGTGCGTGTCCTGGTAACCACGGTCACAGGAGAGGTGTCCTTGGTTACGAGTGACTGTGGGTAGGGGTGTCCTTGGTTACCATGGTCACAGGTGGTTTTCCCTGGTTACCACCGACTGTCACAGGAGGGCTGTCCCTGGGTACCATTGTCACAGGAGGGGTGTCCTTGGTTACCACTGGCACAGGAGGTGTGTCCCTGGTTACCACTGACTGTCACAGGAGGGGTGTCCTTGGTTAACATGGTCGCAGGTGGGTTTCCCTGGTTACCACTGACTGTCAGAGATGCGTGTCCTTGGTTACCACCGACTGTCATATGTGCGTGTCCCTGGTAGCCACGGTCACAGGAGAGGTGTCCGTGGTTACCAGTGACTGTCACAGTAGGTGTGTCCTTGGTTACCATGGTCACAGGTGGGTTTCCCTGGTTACCACCGACTGTCAGAGATGCGTGTCCCTGATTACCACCGACTGTCACAGGCCGGTGTCCCTGGGCACTGTGAATGTCACAGGTGGGTTTCCCTGGTTACCACCGACTGTCACAGGAGGGCTGTCCCTGGGTACCATTGTCACAGGAGGGGTGTCCTTGGTTACCATGGTCACAGGTGGGTTTCCCTGGTTACCACCGACTGTCACAGGAGGGCTGTGCCTGGGTACCATTGTGACAGGAGGGGTGTCCTTGGTTACCACTGGCACAGGAGGTGTGTCCCTGGTTACCACTGACTGTCACAGGAGGGGTGTCCTTGGTTACCATGGTCGCAGGTGGGTTTCCCTGGTTACCACTGACTGTCAGAGATGCGTGTCCCTGGTTACCACCGACTGTCATATATGCGTGTCCCTGGTAACCACGGTCACAGGAGAGGTGTCCGTGGTTAGCAGTGACTGTCACAGTAGGTGGGTCCTTGGTTTCCATGGCGACAGGTGGGTTTCCCTGGTTACCACCGACTGTCAGAGATGCGTGTCCCTGGTTACCACCGACTGTCACAGGCCGGTGTCCCTGGGAAATGGGAATGTCACAGGTGGGTTTCCCTGGTTACCACCGACTGTCACAGGTGAGTGTACATGGTTACCACTGACTGTCACAGGAGGGCTGTCCCTGGGTACCATTGTGACAGGAGGGGTGTCCTTGGTTACCACTGGCACAGGAGGTGTGTCCCTGGTTACCACTGACTGTCACAGGAGGGGTGTCCTTGGGTACCATGGTCGCAGGTGGGTTTCCCTGGTTATCACTGACTGTCAGAGATGCGTGTCCCTGGTTACCACCGACTGTCATATGTGCGTGTCCTGGTAACCACGGTCACAGGAGAGGTGTCCTTGGTTACCAGTGACTGTGGGTAGGGGTGTCCTTGGTTACCATGGTCACAGGTGTGTTTCCCTGGTTACCACCGACTGTCACAGGAGGGATGTCCCTGGGTCCCATTGTCACAGGAGGGGTGTCCTTGGTTACCATGGTCACAGGTGGGTTTCCCTGGTTACCACCGACTGTCAGAGATGCGTCTCCCTGGTTACCACCGACTGTCACAGGCCGGTGTCCCTGGGCACTGTGAATGTCACAGGTGGGTTTCCCTGGTTACCACCGACTGTCACAGGTGAGTGTACATGGTTACCACTGACTGTCACAGGAGGGCTGTCCCTGGGTACCATTGTGACAGGAGGGGTGTCCTTGGTTACCACTGGCAAAGGAGGTGTTTGCCTGGTTACCACTGACTGTCACAGGAGGGGTGTCCTTGGTTAACATGATCGCAGGTGGGTTTCCCTGGTTACCACTGACTGTCAGAAATGCGTGTCCCTGGTTACCACCGACTGTCATATGTGCGTGTCCTGGTAACCACGGTCACAGGAGAGGTGTCCTTGGTTACCAGTGACTGTGGGTAGGGGTGTCCTTGGTTACCATGGTCACAGGTGGTTTTCCCTGGTTACCACCGACTGTCACAGGAGGGCTGTCCCTGGGTACCATTTTCACAGGAGGGGTGTCCTTGGTTACCACTGGCACAGGAGGTGTGTCCCTGGTTACCACTGACTGTCACAGGAGGGGTGTCCTTGGTTACCATGGTCGCAGGTGGGTTTCCCTGGTTACCACTGACTGATAGAGATGCGTGTCCCTGGTTACCACCGACTGTCATATGTGCGTGTCCTGGTAATCACGGTCACAGGAGAGGTGTCCTTGGTTACGAGTGACTGTGGGTAGGGGTGTCCTTGGTTACCATGGTCACAGGTGGTTTTCCCTGGTTACCACCGACTGTCACAGGAGGGCTGTCCCTGGGTACCATTGTCACAGGAGGGGTGTCCTTGGTTACCACTGGCACAGGAGGTGTGTCCCTGGTTACCACTGACTGTCACAGGAGGGGTGTCCTTGGTTACCATGGTCGCAGGTGGGTTTCCCTGGTTACCACGGACTGTCAGAAATGCGTGTCCCTGGTTACCACCGACTGTCATATGTGCGTGTCCCTGGTAGCCACGGTCACAGGAGAAGAGTCCGTGGTTACCATTGACTGGCACAGTAGGTGTGTCCTTGGTTACCATGGTCACAGTTGGGTTTCCCTGGTTACCACCTACTGTCAGAGATGCGTGTCCCTGATTACCACCGACTGTCACAGGCCGGTGTCCCTGGGCACTGTGAATGTCACAGGTGGGTTTCCCTGGTTACCACCGACTGTCACAGGACGGCTGTCCCTGGGTACCATTGTCACAGGAGGGGTGTCCTTGGTTACCATGGTCACAGGTGGGTTTCCCTGGTTACCACCGACTGTTACAGGAGGGCTGTCCCTGGGTACCATTGTCACAGGAGGGGTGTCCTTGGTTACCATGGTCACAGGTGGGTTTCCCTGGTTACCACCGACTGTCAGAGATGCGTCTCCCTGATAACCACGGTCACAGGAGATGTGTCCTTGGTTACCAGTGACTGTGGGTACGGGTGTCCTTGGTTACCATGGTCACAGGTGTGTTTCCCTGGTTACCACCGACTGTCACAGGAGGGCTGTCCCTGGGTACCATTGTCACAGAGGGTTGTCCTTGGTTACCATGGTCACAGGTGGGTTTCCCTGGTTACCACCGACTGTCACAGGAGGGCTGTCCCTGGGTACCATTGTCACAGGAGGGGTGTCCTTGGTTACCATGGTCACAGGTGGGTTTCCCTGGTTACCCCCGACTGTCAGAGATGCGTCTCCCTGATAACCACGGTCACAGGAGAGGTGTCCTTTGTTACCAGTGACTGTGGGTAGGGGTGTCCTTGGTTACCATGGTCACAGGTGGTTTTCCCTGGTTACCACCGACTGTCACAGGAGGGCCGTCCCTGGGTACCATTGTCACAGGAGGGGTGTCCTTGGTTACCACTGGCACAGGAGGTGTGTCCCTGGTTACCAATGACTGTCACAGGAGGGGTGTCCTTGGTTACCATTGTCGCAGGTGGGTTTCCCTGGTTACCACTGACTGTCAGAGATGCGTGTCCCTGGTTACCACCGACTGTCATATGTGCGTGTCCTGGTAACCACGGTCACAGGAGAGGTGTCCTTGGTTACGAGTGACTGTGGGTAGGGGTGTCCTTGGTTACCAAGGTCACAGGTGGTTTTCCCTGGTTACCACCGACTGTCACAGGAGGGCTGTCCCTGGGTACCATTGTCACAGGAGGGGTGTCCTTGGTTACCACTGGCACAGGAGGTGTGCCCTGGTTACCACTGACTGTCACAGGAGGGGTGTCCTTGGTTAACATGTTCGCAGGTGGGTTTCCCTGTTTACCACTGACTGTCAGAGATGCATGTCCCTGGTTACCACCGACTGTCATATGTGCGTGTCCCTGGTAGCCACGGTCACAGGAGAGGTGTCCGTGGTTACAAGTGACTGTCACAGTAGGTGTGTCCTTGGTTACCATGGTCACAGGTGGGTTTCCCTGGTTACCACCGACTGTCAGAGATGCGTGTCCCTGATTACCACCGACTGTCACAGGCCGGTGTCCCTGGGCACTGTGAATGTCACAGGTGGGTTTCCCTGGTTACCACCGACTGTCAGAGATGCGTCTCCCTGATAACCACGGTCACATGAGAGGTGTCCTTGGTTACCAGTGACTGTGGGTACGGGTGTCCTTGGTTACCATGGTCACAGGTGTGTTTCCCTGGTTACCACCGACTGTCACAGGAGGGCTGTCCCTGGGTACCATTGTCACAGAGGGGTGTCCTTGGTTACCATGGTCACAGGTGGGTTTCCCTGGTTACCACCGACTGTCAGAGATGCGTCTCCCTGGTTACCACCGACTGTCACAGGCCGGTGTCCGTGGGCACTGTGAATGTCACAGGTGGGTTTCCCTGGTTACCATCAACTGTCACAGGTGAGTGTACATGGTTACCACTGACTGTCACAGGAGGGCTGTCCCTGGGTACCATTGTGACAGGAGGGGTGTCCTTGGTTACCACTAGCACAGGAGGTGTGTCCCTGGTTACCACTGACTGTCACAGGAGGGGTGTCGTTGGTTACCATGGTCGCAGGTGGGTTTCCCTGGTTAGCACTGACTGTCAGAAATGCGTGTCCCTGGTTACCACCGACTGTCATATGTGCGTGTCCTGGTAACCACGGTCACAGGAGAGGTGTCCTTGGTTACCAGTGACTGTGGGTAGGGGTGTCCTTGGTTACCATGGTCACAGGTGGTTTTCCCTGGTTACCACCGAGTGTCACAGGAGGGCTGTCCCTGGGTACCATTGTCACAGGAGGGGTGTCCTTGGTTACCACTGGCACAGGAGGTGTGTCCCTGGTTACCACTGACTGTCACAGGAGGGGTGTCCTTGGTTACCATGGTCGCAGGTGGTTTTCCCTGGTTACCACCGACTGTCACAGGAGGGCTCTCCCTGGGTACCATTGTCACAGGAGGGGTGTCCTTGGTTACCACTGGCACAGGAGGTGTGTCCCTGGTTACCACTGACTGTCACAGGAGGGGTGTCCTTGGTTACCATTGTCGCAGGTGGGTTTCCCTGGTTACCACTGACTGTCAGAAATGCGTGTCCCTGGTTACCACCGACTGTCATATGTGCGTGTCCTGGTAACCACGGTCACAGGAGAGGTGTCCTTGGTTATGAGTGACTGTGGGTAGGGGTGTCCTTGGTTACCAAGGTCACAGGTGGTTTTCCCTGGTTACCACCGACTGTCACAGGAGGGCTGTCCCTGGGTACCATTGTCACAGGAGGGGTGTCCTTGGTTACCACTGGCACAGGAGGTGTGCCCTGGTTACCACTGACTGTCACAGGAGGGGTGTCCTTGGTTAACATGTTCGCAGGTGGGTTTCCCTGTTTACCACTGACTGTCAGAGATGCATGTCCCTGGTTACCACCGACTGTCATATGTGCGTGTCCCTGGTAGCCACGGTCACAGGAGAGGTGTCCGTGGTTACAAGTGACTGTCACAGTAGGTGTGTCCTTGGTTACCATGGTCACAGGTGGGTTTCCCTGGTTACCACCGACTGTCAGAGATGCGTGTCCCTGATTACCACCGACTGTCACAGGCCGGTGTCCCTGGGCACTGTGAATGTCACAGGTGGGTTTCCCTGGTTACCACCGACTGTCAGAGATGCGTCTCCCTGATAACCACGGTCACATGAGAGGTGTCCTTGGTTACCAGTGACTGTGGGTACGGGTGTCCTTGGTTACCATGGTCACAGGTGTGTTTCCCTGGTTACCACCGACTGTCACAGGAGGGCTGTCCCTGGGTACCATTGTCACAGAGGGGTGTCCTTGGTTACCATGGTCACAGGTGGGTTTCCCTGGTTACCATCGACTGTCAGAGATGCGTCTCCCTGGTTACCACCGACTGTCACAGGCCGGTGTCCCTGGGCACTGTGAATGTCACAGGTGGGTTTCCCTGGTTACCATCAACTGTCACAGGTGAGTGTACATGGTTACCACTGACTGTCACAGGAGGGCTGTCCCTGGGTACCATTGTGACAGGAGGGGTGTCCTTGGTTACCACTAGCACAGGAGGTGTGTCCCTGGTTACCACTGACTGTCACAGGAGGGGTGTCCTTGGTTACCATGGTCGCAGGTGGGTTTCCCTGGTTACCACTGACTGTCAGAAATGCGTGTCCCTGGTTACCACCGACTGTCATATGTGCGTGTCCTGGTAACCACGGTCACAGGAGAGGTGTCCTTGGTTACCAGTGACTGTGGGTAGGGGTGTCCTTGGTTACCATGGTCACAGGTGGTTTTCCCTGGTTACCACCGAGTGTCACAGGAGGGCTGTCCCTGGGTACCATTGTCACAGGAGGGGTGTCCTTGGTTACCACTGGCACAGGAGGTGTGTCCCTGGTTACCACTGACTGTCACAGGAGGGGTGTCCTTGGTTACCATGGTCGCAGGTGGTTTTCCCTGGTTACCACCGACTGTCACAGGAGGGCTCTCCCTGGGTACCATTGTCACAGGAGGGGTGTCCTTGGTTACCACGGGCACAGGAGGTGTGTCCCTGGTTACCACTGACTGTCACAGGAGGGGTGTCCTTGGTTAACATGGTCGCAGGTGGGTTTCCCTGGTTACCACTGACTGTCAGAGATGCGTGTCCCTGGTTACCACCGACTGTCATATGTGCGTGTCCCTGGTAGCCACGGTCACAGGAGAGGTGTCCGTGGTTACCAGTGACTGTCACAGTAGGTGTGTCCTTGGTTACCATGGTCACAGGTGGGTTTCCCTGGTTACCACCGACTGTCAGAGATGCGTGTCCCTGATTACCACCGACTGTCACAGGCCGGTGTCCCTGGGCACTGTGAATGTCACAGGTGGGTTTCCCTGGTTACCACCGACTGTCACAGGACGGCTGTCCCTGGGTACCATTGTCACAGGATGGGTGTCCTTGGTTACCATGGTCACAGGTGGGTTTCCCTGGTTACCACCGACTGTCACAGGAGGGCTGTCCCTGGGTACCATTGTGACAGGAGGGGTGTCCTTGGATACCACTGGCACAGGAGGTGTGTCCCTGGTTACCACTGACTGTCACAGGAGGGGTGTCCTTGGTTACCATGGTCGCAGGTGGGTTTCCCTGGTTACCACTGACTGTCAGAGATGCGTGTCCCTGGTTAACACCGACTGTCATATATGCGTGTCCCTGGTAACCACGGTCACAGGAGAGGTGTCCGTGGTTAGCAGTGACTGTCACAGTAGGTGGGTCCTTGGTTTCCATGGCGACAGGTGGGTTTCCCTGGTTACCACCGACTGTCAGAGATGCGTGTCCCTGATTACCACCGACTGTCACAGGCCGGTGTCCCTGGGCACTGTGAATGTCACAGGTGGGTTTCCCTGGTTACCACCGACTGTCACAGGACGGCTGTCCCTGGGTACCATTGTCACAGGAGGGGTGTCCTTGGTTACCATGGTCACAGGTGGGTTTCCCTGGTTACCACCGACTGTTACAGGAGGGCTGTCCCTGGGTACCATTGTCACAGGAGGGGTGTCCTTGGTTACCATGGTCACAGGTGGGTTTCCCTGGTTACCACCGACTGTCAGAGATGCGTCTCCCTGATAACCACGGTCACAGGAGATGTGTCCTTGGTTACCAGTGACTGTGGGTACGGGTGTCCTTGGTTACCATGGTCACAGGTGTGTTTCCCTGGTTACCACCGACTGTCACAGGAGGGCTGTCCCTGGGTACCATTGTCACAGAGGGTTGTCCTTGGTTACCATGGTCACAGGTGGGTTTCCCTGGTTACCACCGACTGTCACAGGAGGGCTGTCCCTGGGTACCATTGTCTCAGGAGGGGTGTCCTTGGTTACCATGGTCACAGGTGGGTTTCCCTGGTTACCCCCGACTGTCAGAGATGCGTCTCCCTGATAACCACGGTCACAGGAGAGGTGTCCTTTGTTACCAGTGACTGTGGGTAGGGGTGTCCTTGGTTACCATGGTCACAGGTGGTTTTCCCTGGTTACCACCGACTGTCACAGGAGGGCCGTCCCTGGGTACCATTGTCACAGGAGGGGTGTCCTTGGTTACCACTGGCACAGGAGGTGTGTCCCTGGTTACCAATGACTGTCACAGGAGGGGTGTCCTTGGTTACCATTGTCGCAGGTGGGTTTCCCTGGTTACCACTGACTGTCAGAAATGCGTGTCCCTGGTTACCACCGACTGTCATATGTGCGTGTCCTGGTAACCACGGTCACAGGAGAGGTGTCCTTGGTTACGAGTGACTGTGGGTAGGGGTGTCCTTGGTTACCAAGGTCACAGGTGGTTTTCCCTGGTTACCACCGACTGTCACAGGAGGGCTGTCCCTGGGTACCATTGTCACAGGAGGGGTGTCCTTGGTTACCACTGGCACAGGAGGTGTGCCCTGGTTACCACTGACTGTCACAGGAGGGGTGTCCTTGGTTAACATGTTCGCAGGTGGGTTTCCCTGTTTACCACTGACTGTCAGAGATGCATGTCCCTGGTTACCACCGACTGTCATATGTGCGTGTCCCTGGTAGCCACGGTCACAGGAGAGGTGTCCGTGGTTACAAGTGACTGTCACAGTAGGTGTGTCCTTGGTTACCATGGTCACAGGTGGGTTTCCCTGGTTACCACCGACTGTCAGAGATGCGTGTCCCTGATTACCACCGACTGTCACAGGCCGGTGTCCCTGGGCACTGTGAATGTCACAGGTGGGTTTCCCTGGTTACCACCGACTGTCAGAGATGCGTCTCCCTGATAACCACGGTCACATGAGAGGTGTCCTTGGTTACCAGTGACTGTGGGTACGGGTGTCCTTGGTTACCATGGTCACAGGTGTGTTTCCCTGGTTACCACCGACTGTCACAGGAGGGCTGTCCCTGGGTACCATTGTCACAGAGGGGTGTCCTTGGTTACCATGGTCACAGGTGGGTTTCCCTGGTTACCACCGACTGTCAGAGATGCGTCTCCCTGGTTACCACCGACTGTCACAGGCCGGTGTCCCTGGGCACTGTGAATGTCACAGGTGGGTTTCCCTGGTTACCATCAACTGTCACAGGTGAGTGTACATGGTTACCACTGACTGTCACAGGAGGGCTGTCCCTGGGTACCATTGTGACAGGAGGGGTGTCCTTGGTTACCACTAGCACAGGAGGTGTGTCCCTGGTTACCACTGACTGTCACAGGAGGGGTGTCCTTGGTTACCATGGTCGCAGGTGGGTTTCCCTGGTTACCACTGACTGTCAGAAATGCGTGTCCCTGGTTACCACCGACTGTCATATGTGCGTGTCCTGGTAACCACGGTCACAGGAGAGGTGTCCTTGGTTACCAGTGACTGTGGGTAGGGGTGTCCTTGGTTACCATGGTCACAGGTGGTTTTCCCTGGTTACCACCGAGTGTCACAGGAGGGCTGTCCCTGGGTACCATTGTCCCAGGAGGGGTGTCCTTGGTTACCACTGGCACAGGAGGTGTGTCCCTGGTTACCACCGACTGTCACAGGTGAGTGTACATGGTTACCACTGACTGTCACAGGAGGGCTGTCCCTGGGTACCATTGTGACAGGAGGGGTGTCCTTGTTTACCACTGGCACAGGAGGTGTGTCCCTGGTTACCACTGACTGTCAGAAATGCGTGTCCCTGGTTACCACCGACTGTCATATGTGCGTGTCCTGGTAACCACGGTCACAGGAGAGGTGTCCTTGGTTACCAGTGACTGTGGGTAGGGGTGTCCTTGGTTACCATGGTCACAGGTGTGTTTCCCTGGTTACCACCGACTGTCACAGGAGGGATGTCCCTGGGTCCCATTGTCACAGGAGGGGTGTCCTTGGTTACCATTGTCACAGGTGGGTTTCCCTGGTTACCACCGACTGTCAGAGATGCGTCTCCCTGGTTACCACCGACTGTCACAGGCCGGTGTCCCTGGGCACTGTGAATGTCACAGGTGGGTTTCCCTGGTTACCACCGACTGTCACAGGTGAGTGTACATGGTTACCACTGACTGTCACAGGAGGGCTGTCCCTGGGTACCATTGTGACAGGAGGGGTGTCCTTGGTTACCACTGGCAAAGGAGGTGTTTGCCTGGTTACCACTGACTGTCACAGGAGGGGTGTCCTTGGTTAACATGATCGCAGGTGGGTTTCCCTGGTTACCCCCGACTGTCAGAGATGCGTCTCCCTGATAACCACGGTCACAGGAGAGGTGTCCTTGGTTACCAGTGACTGTGGGTAGGGGTGTCCTTGGTTACCATGGTCACAGGTGGTTTTCCCTGGTTACCACCGACTGTCACAGGAGGGCCGTCCCTGGGTACCATTGTCACAGGAGGGGAGTCCTTGGTTACCACTGGCACAGGAGGTGTGTCCCTGGTTACCAATGACTGTCACAGGAGGGGTGTCCTTGGTTACCATGGTCGCAGGTGGGTTTCCCTGGATACCACTGACTGTCAGAGATTCGTGTCCCTGGTTACCACCGACTGTCATATGTGCGTGTCCTGGTAACCACGGTCACAGGAGAGGTGTCCTTGGTTACGAGTGACTGTGGGTAGTGGTGTCCTTGGTTACCATGGTCACAGGTGGTTTTCCCTGGTTACCACCGACTGTCACAGGAGGGCTGTCCCTGGGTACCATTGTCACAGGAGGGGTGTCCTTGGTTACCACTGGCACAGGAGGTGTGTCCCTGGTTACCACTGACTGTCACAGGAGGGGTGTCCTTGGCTAACATGGTCGCAGGTGGGTTTCCCTAGTTACCACTGACTGTCAGAGATGCATGTCCCTGGTTACCACCGACTGTCATATGTGCGTGTCCCTGGTAGCCACGGTCACAGGAGAGGTGTCCGTGGTTACAAGTGACTGTCACAGTAGGTGTGTCCTTGGTTACCATGGTCACAGGTGGGTTTCCCTGGTTACCACCGACTGTCAGAGATGCGTGTCCCTGATTACCACCGACTGTCACAGGCCGGTGTCCCTGGGCACTGTGAATGTCACAGGTGGGTTTCCCTGGTTACCACCGACTGTCAGAGATGCGTCTCCCTGATAACCACGGTCACATGAGAGGTGTCCTTGGTTACCAGTGACTGTGGGTACGGGTGTCCTTGGTTACCATGGTCACAGGTGTGTTTCCCTGGTTACCACCGACTGTCACAGGAGGGCTGTCCCTGGGTACCATTGGCACAGAGGGGTGTCCTTGGTTACCATGGTCACAGGTGGGTTTCCCTGGTTACTAACGACTGTCAGAGATGCGTCTCCCTGGTTACCACCGACTGTCACAGGCCGGTGTCCGTGGGCACTGTGAATGTCACAGGTGGGTTTCCCTGGTTACCACCAACTGTCACAGGTGAGTGTACATGGTTACCACTGACTGTCACAGGAGGGCTGTCCCTGGGTACCATTGTGACAGGAGGGGTGTCCTTGGTTACCACTAGCACAGGAGGTGTGTCCCTGGTTACCACTGACTGTCACAGGAGGGGTGTCCTTGGTTACCATGGTCGCAGGTGGGTTTCCCTGGTTACCACTGACTGTCAGAAATGCGTGTCCCTGGTTACCACCGACTGTCATATGTGCGTGTCCTGGTAACCACGGTCACAGGAGAGGTGTCCTTGGTTACCAGTGACTGTGGGTAGGGGTGTCCTTGGTTACCATGGTCACAGGTGGTTTTCCCTGGTTACCACCGACTGTCACAGGAGGGCTGTCCCTGGGTACCATTGTCACAGGAGGGGTGTCCTTGGTTACCACTGGCACAGGAGGTGTGTCCCTGGTTACCACTGACTGTCACAGGAGGGGTATCCTTGGTTAACATGGTCGCAGGTGGGTTTCCCTGGTTACCACTGACTGTCAGAGATGCGTGTCCCTGGTTACCACCGACTGTCATATGTGCGTGTCCCTGGTAGCCACGGTCACAGGAGAGGTGTCCGTGGTTACCAGTGACTGTCACAGTAGGTGTGTCCTTGGTTACCATGGTCACAGGTGGGTTTCCCTGGTTACCACCGACTGTCAGAGATGCGTGTCCCTGATTACCACCGACTGTCACAGGCCGGTGTCCCTGGGCACTGTGAATGTCACAGGTGGGTTTCCCTGGTTACCACCGACTGTCACAGGACGGCTGTCCCTGGGTACCATTGTCACAGGAGGGGTTTCCTTGGTTACCATGGTCACAGGTGGTTTTCCCTGGTTACCACCGACTGTCACAGGAGGGCTGTCCCTGGGTACCATTGTCACAGGAGGGGTGTCCTTGGTTACCACTGGCACAGGAGGTGTGTCCCTGGTTACCACTGACTGTCACAGGAGGGGTGTCCTTGGTTAACATGGTCGCAGGTGGGTTTCCCTGGTTACCACCGACTGTCACAGGAGGGCTGTCCCTGGGTACCATTGTCACAGGAGGGGTGTCCTTGGTTACCATGGTCACAGGTGGGTTTCCCTGGTTACCACCGACTGTCAGAGATGCGTCTCCCTGATAACCACGGTCACAGGAGAGGTGTCCTTGGTTACCAGTGACTGTGGGTACGGGTGTCCTTGGTTACCATGGTCACAGGTGTGTTTCCCTGGTTACCACCGACTGTCACAGGAGGGCTGTCCCTGGGTACCATTGTCACAGAGGGGTGTCCTTGGTTACGATGGTCACAGGTGGGTTTCCCTGGTTACCACCGACTGTCAGAGATGCGTCTCCCTGGTTACCACCGACTGTCACAGGCCGGTGTCCCTGGGCACTGTGAATGTCACAGGTGGGTTTCCCTGGTTACCACCAACTGTCACAGGTGAGTGTACATGGTTACCACTGACTGTCACAGGAGGGCTGTCCCTGGGTACCATTGTGACAGGAGGGGTGTCCTTGGTTACCACTAGCACAGGAGGTGTGTCCCTGGTTACCACTGACTGTCACAGGAGGGGTGTCCTTGGTTACCATGGTCGCAGGTGGGTTTCCCTGGTTACCACTGACTGTCAGAAATGCGTGTCCCTGGTTACCACCGACTGTCATATGTGCGTGTCCTGGTAACCACGGTCACAGGAGAGGTGTCCTTGGTTACCAGTGACTGTGGGTAGGGGTATCCTTGGTTACCATGGTCACAGGTGGTTTCCCCTGGTTACCACCGACTGTCACAGGAGGGCTGTCCCTGGGTATCATTTTCACAGGAGGGGTGTCCTTGGTTACCACTGGCACAGGAGGTGTGTCCCTGGTTACCACTGACTGTCACAGGAGGGGTGTCCTTGGTTACCATGGTCGCAGGTGGGTTTCCCTGGTTACCACTGACTGATAGAGATGCGTGTCCCTGGTTACCACCGACTGTCATATGTGCGTGTCCCTGGTAGCCACGGTCACAGGAGAGGTGTCCGTGGTTACCAGTGACTGTCACAGTAGGTGTGTCCTTGGTTACCATGGTCACAGGTGGGTTTCCCTGGTTACCACCGACTGTCAGAGATGCGTGTCCCTGATTACCACCGACTGTCACAGGCCGGTGTCCCTGGGCACTGTGAATGTCACACGTGGGTTTCCCTGGTTACCACCGACTGTCACAGGAGGGCTGTCCCTGGGTACCATTGTCACAGGAGTGGTGTCCTTGGTTACCATGGTCACAGGTGGGTTTCCCTGGTTACCACCGACTGTCACAGGAGGGCTGTCCCTGGGTACCATTGTGACAGGAGGGGTGTCCTTGGTTACCACTGGCACAGGAGGTGTGTCCCTGGTTACCACTGACTGTCACAGGAGGGCTGTCCCTGGGTACCATTGTGACAGGAGGGGTGTCCTTGGTTACCACTAGCACAGGAGGTGTGTCCCTGGTTACCACTGACTGTCACAGGAGGGGTGTCCTTGGTTACCATGGTCGCAGGTGGGTTTCCCTGGTTACCACTGACTGTCAGAAATGCGTGTCCCTGGTTACCACCGACTGTCATATGTGCGTGTCCTGGTAACCACGGTCACAGGAGAGGTGTCCTTGGTTACCAGTGACTGTGGGTAGGGGTGTCCTTGGTTACCATGGTCACAGGTGGTTTTCCCTGGTTACCACCGACTGTCACAGGAGGGCTGTCCCTGGGTACCATTGTCACAGGAGGGGTGTCCTTGGTTACCACTGGCACAGGAGGTGTGTCCCTGGTTACCACTGACTGTCACAGGAGGGGTATCCTTGGTTAACATGGTCGCAGGTGGGTTTCCCTGGTTACCACTGACTGTCAGAGATGCGTGTCCCTGGTTACCACCGACTGTCATATGTGCGTGTCCCTGGTAGCCACGGTCACAGGAGAGGTGTCCGTGGTTACCAGTGACTGTCACAGTAGGTGTGTCCTTGGTTACCATGGTCACAGGTGGGTTTCCCTGGTTACCACCGACTGTCAGAGATGCGTGTCCCTGATTACCACCGACTGTCACAGGCCGGTGTCCCTGGGCACTGTGAATGTCACAGGTGGGTTTCCCTGGTTACCACCGACTGTCACAGGACGGCTGTCCCTGGGTACCATTGTCACAGGAGGGGTTTCCTTGGTTACCATGGTCACAGGTGGTTTTCCCTGGTTACCACCGACTGTCACAGGAGGGCTGTCCCTGGGTACCATTGTCACAGGAGGGGTGTCCTTGGTTACCACTGGCACAGGAGGTGTGTCCCTGGTTACCACTGACTGTCACAGGAGGGGTGTCCTTGGTTAACATGGTCGCAGGTGGGTTTCCCTGGTTACCACCGACTGTCACAGGAGGGCTGTCCCTGGGTACCATTGTCACAGGAGGGGTGTCCTTGGTTACCATGGTCACAGGTGGGTTTCCCTGGTTACCACCGACTGTCAGAGATGCGTCTCCCTGATAACCACGGTCACAGGAGAGGTGTCCTTGGTTACCAGTGACTGTGGGTACGGGTGTCCTTGGTTACCATGGTCACAGGTGTGTTTCCCTGGTTACCACCGACTGTCACAGGAGGGCTGTCCCTGGGTACCATTGTCACAGAGGGGTGTCCTTGGTTACGATGGTCACAGGTGGGTTTCCCTGGTTACCACCGACTGTCAGAGATGCGTCTCCCTGGTTACCACCGACTGTCACAGGCCGGTGTCCCTGGGCACTGTGAATGTCACAGGTGGGTTTCCCTGGTTACCACCAACTGTCACAGGTGAGTGTACATGGTTACCACTGACTGTCACAGGAGGGCTTTCCCTGGGTACCATTGTGACAGGAGGGGTGTCCTTGGTTACCACTAGCACAGGAGGTGTGTCCCTGGTTACCACTGACTGTCACAGGAGGGGTGTCCTTGGTTACCATGGTCGCAGGTGGGTTTCCCTGGTTACCACTGACTGTCAGAAATGCGTGTCCCTGGTTACCACCGACTGTCATATGTGCGTGTCCTGGTAACCACGGTCACAGGAGAGGTGTCCTTGGTTACCAGTGACTGTGGGTAGGGGTATCCTTGGTTACCATGGTCACAGGTGGTTTTCCCTGGTTACCACCGACTGTCACAGGAGGGCTGTCCCTGGGTATCATTTTCACAGGAGGGGTGTCCTTGGTTACCACTGGCACAGGAGGTGTGTCCCTGGTTACCACTGACTGTCACAGGAGGGGTATCCTTGGTTACCATGGTCGCAGGTGGGTTTCCCTGGTTACTACTGACTGATAGAGATGCGTGTCCCTGGTTACCACCGACTGTCATATGTGCGTGTCCCTGGTAGCCACGGTCACAGGAGAGGTGTCCGTGGTTACCAGTGACTGTCACAGTAGGTGTGTCCTTGGTTACCATGGTCACAGGTGGGTTTCCCTGGTTACCACCGACTGTCAGAGATGCGTGTCCCTGATTACCACCGACTGTCACAGGCCGGTGTCCCTGGGCACTGTGAATGTCACACGTGGGTTTCCCTGGTTACCACCGACTGTCACAGGAGGGCTGTCCCTGGGTACCATTGTCACAGGAGTGGTGTCCTTGGTTACCATGGTCACAGGTGGGTTTCCCTGGTTACCACCGACTGTCACAGGAGGGCTGTCCCTGGGTACCATTGTGACAGGAGGGGTGTCCTTGGTTACCACTGGTACAGGAGGTGTGTCCCTGGTTACCACTGACTGTCACAGGAGGGGGTGTCCTTGGTTACCATGGTCGCAGGTGGGTTTCCCTGTTTACCACTGACTGTCAGAGATGCGTGTCCCTGGTTACCACCGACTGTCATATATGCGTGTCCCTGGTAACCACGGTCACAGGAGAGGTGTCCGTGGTTAGCAGTGACTGTCACAGTAGGTGGGTCCTTGGTTTCCATGGCGACAGGTGGGTTTCCCTGGTTACCACCGACTGTCAGAGATGCGTGTCCCTGGTTACCACCGACTGTCACAGGCCGGTGTCCCTGGGAAATGGGAATGTCACAGGTGGGTTTCCCTGGTTACCACTGACTGTCACAGGTGAGTGTACATGGTTACCACCGACTGTCACAGGCCGGTGTCCCTGGGCACTGTGAATGTCACAGGTGGGTTTCCCTGGTTACCACCGACTGTCACAGGACGGCTGTCCCTGGGTACCATTGTCACAGGAGGGGTGTCCTTGGTTACCATGGTCACAGGTGGGTTTCCCTGGTTACCACCGACTGTTACAGGAGGGCTGTCCCTGGGTACCATTGTCACAGGAGGGGTGTCCTTGGTTACCATGGTCACAGGTGGGTTTCCCTGGTTACCACCGACTGTCAGAGATGCGTCTCCCTGATAACCACGGTCACAGGAGATGTGTCCTTGGTTACCAGTGACTGTGGGTACGGGTGTCCTTTGTTACCATGGTCACAGGTGTGTTTCCCTGGTTACCACCGACTGTCACAGGAGGGCTGTCCCTGGGTACCATTGTCACAGAGGGTTGTCCTTGGTTACCATGGTCACAGGTGGGTTTCCCTGGTTACCACCGACTGTCACAGGAGGGCTGTCCCTGGGTACCATTGTCACAGGAGGGGTGTCCTTGGTTACCATGGTCACAGGTGGGTTTCCCTGGTTACCCCCGACTGTCAGAGATGCGTCTCCCTGATAACCACGGTCACAGGAGAGGTGTCCTTGGTTACCAGTGACTGTGGGTAGGGGTGTCCTTGGTTACCATGGTCACAGGTGGTTTTCCCTGGTTACCACCGACTGTCACAGGAGGGCCGTCCCTGGGTACCATTGTCACAGGAGGGGTGTCCTTGGTTACCACTGGCACAGGAGGTGTGTCCCTGGTTACCAATGACTGTCACAGGAGGGGTGTCCTTGGTTACCATTGTCGCAGGTGGGTTTCCCTGGTTACCGCTGACTGTCAGAGATGCGTGTCCCTGGTTACCACCGACTGTCATATGTGCGTGTCCTGGTAACCACGGTCACAGGAGAGGTGTCCTTGGTTACGAGTGACTGTGGGTAGGGGTGTCCTTGGTTACCAAGGTCACAGGTGGTTTTCCCTGGTTACCACCGACTGTCACAGGAGGGCTGTCCCTGGGTACCATTGTCACAGGAGGGGTGTCCTTGGTTACCACTGGCACAGGAGGTGTGCCCTGGTTACCACTGACTGTCACAGGAGGGGTGTCCTTGGTTAACATGTTCGCAGGTGGGTTTCCCTGTTTACCACTGACTGTCAGAGATGCATGTCCCTGGTTACCACCGACTGTCATATGTGCGTGTCCCTGGTAGCCACGGTCACAGGAGAGGTGTCCGTGGTTACAAGTGACTGTCACAGTAGGTGTGTCCTTGGTTACCATGGTCACAGGTGGGTTTCCCTGGTTACCACCGACTGTCAGAGATGCGTGTCCCTGATTACCACCGACTGTCACAGGCCGGTGTCCCTGGGCACTGTGAATATCACAGGTGGGTTTCCCTGGTTACCACCGACTGTCAGAGATGCGTCTCCCTGATAACCACGGTCACATGAGAGGTGTCCTTGGTTACCAGTGACTGTGGGTACGGGTGTCCTTGGTTACCATCGTCACAGGTGTGTTTCCCTGGTTACCACCGACTGTCACAGGAGGGCTGTCCCTGGGTACCATTGTCACAGAGGGGTGTCCTTGGTTACCATGGTCACAGGTGGGTTTCCCTGGTTACCACCGACTGTCACAGGCCGGTGTCCCTGGGCACTGTGAATGTCACAGGTGGGTTTCCCTGGTTACCATCAACTGTCACAGGTGAGTGTACATGGTTACCACTGACTGTCACAGAAGGGCTGTCCCTGGGTACCATTGTGACAGGAGGGGTGTCCTTGGTTACCACTAGCACAGGAGGTGTGTCCCTGGTTACCACTGACTGTCACAGGAGGGGTGTCCTTGGTTACCATGGTCGCAGGTGGGTTTCCCTGGTTACCACTGACTGTCAGAAATGCGTGTCCCTGGTTACCACCGACTGTCATATGTGCGTGTCCTGGTAACCACGGTCACAGGAGAGGTGTCCTTGGTTACCAGTGACTGTGGGTAGGGGTGTCCTTGGTTACCATGGTCACAGGTGGTTTTCCCTGGTTACCACCGAGTGTCACAGGAGGGCTGTCCCTGGGTACCATTGTCACAGGAGGGGTGTCCTTGGTTACCACTGGCACAGGAGGTGTGTCCCTGGTTACCACTGACTGTCACAGGAGGGGTGTCCTTGGTTACCATGGTCGCAGGTGGTTTTCCCTGGTTACCACCGACTGTCACAGGAGGGCTCTCCCTGGGTACCATTGTCACAGGAGGGGTGTCCTTGGTTACCACTGGCACAGGAGGTGTGTCCCTGGTTACCACTGACTGTCACAAGAGGGGTGTCCTTGGTTACCATTGTCGCAGGTGGGTTTCCCTGGTTACCACTGACTGTCAGAGATGCGTGTCCCTGGTTACCACCGACTGTCATATGTGCGTGTCCTGGTAACCACGGTCACAGGAGAGGTGTCCTTGGTTACGAGTGACTGTGGGTAGGGGTGTCCTTGGTTACCAAGGTCACAGGTGGTTTTCCCTGGTTACCACCGACTGTCACAGGAGGGCTGTCCCTGGGTACCATTGTCACAGGAGGGGTGTCCTTGGTTACCACTGGCACAGGAGGTGTGCCCTGGTTACCACTGACTGTCACAGGAGGGGTGTCCTTGGTTAACATGTTCGCAGGTGGGTTTCCCTGTTTACCACTGACTGTCAGAGATGCATGTCCCTGGTTACCACCGACTGTCATATGTGCGTGTCCCTGGTAGCCACGGTCACAGGAGAGGTGTCCGTGGTTACAAGTGACTGTCACAGTAGGTGTGTCCTTGGTTACCATGGTCACAGGTGGGTTTCCCTGGTTACCACCGACTGTCAGAGATGCGTGTCCCTGATTACCACCGACTGTCACAGGCCGGTGTCCCTGGGCACTGTGAATGTCACAGGTGGGTTTCCCTGGTTACCACCGACTGTCAGAGATGCGTCTCCCTGATAACCACGGTCACATGAGAGGTGTCCTTGGTTACCAGTGACTGTGGGTACGGGTGTCCTTGGTTACCATGGTCACAGGTGTGTTTCCCTGGTTACCACCGACTGTCACAGGAGGGCTGTCCCTGGGTACCATTGTCACAGAGGGGTGTCCTTGGTTACCATGGTCACAGGTGGGTTTCCCTGGTTACCACCGACTGTCAGAGATGCGTCTCCCTGGTTACCACCGACTGTCACAGGCCGGTGTCCCTGGGCACTGTGAATGTCACAGGTGGGTTTCCCTGGTTACCATCAACTGTCACAGGTGAGTGTACATGGTTACCACTGACTGTCACAGGAGGGCTGTCCCTGGGTACCATTGTGACAGGAGGGGTGTCCTTGGTTACCACTAGCACAGGAGGTGTGTCCCTGGTTACCACTGACTGTCACAGGAGGGGTGTCCTTGGTTACCATGGTCGCAGGTGGGTTTCCCTGGTTACCACTGACTGTCAGAAATGCGTGTCCCTGGTTACCACCGACTGTCATATGTGCGTGTCCTGGTAACCACGGTCACAGGAGAGGTGTCCTTGGTTACCAGTGACTGTGGGTAGGGGTGTCCTTGGTTACCATGGTCACAGGTGGTTTTCCCTGGTTACCACCGACTGTCACAGGAGGGCTGTCCCTGGGTACCATTGTCACAGGAGGGGTGTCCTTGGTTACCACTGGCACAGGAGGTGTGTCCCTGGTAACCACTGACTGTCACAGGAGGGGTGTCCTTGGTTACCATGGTCGCAGGTGGTTTTCCCTGGTTACCACCGACTGTCACAGGAGGGCTCTCCCTGGGTACCATTGTCACAGGAGGGGTGTCCTTGGTTACCACTGGCACAGGAGGTGTGTCCCTGGTTACCACTGACTGTCACAGGAGGGGTGTCCTTGGTTAACATGGTCGCAGGTGGGTTTCCCTGGTTACCACTGACTGTCAGAGATGCGTGTCCCTGATTACCACCGACTGTCATATGTGCGTGTCCCTGGTAGCCACGGTCACAGGAGAGGTGTCCGTGGTTACCAGTGACTGTCACAGTAGGTGTGTCCTTGGTTACCATGGTCACAGGTGGGTTTCCCTGGTTACCACCGACTGTCAGAGATGCGTGTCCCTGATTACCACCGACTGTCACAGGCCGGTGTCCCTGGGCACTGTGAATGTCACAGGTGGGTTTCCCTGGTTACCACCGACTGTCACAGGACGGCTGTCCCTGGGTACCATTGTCACAGGAGGGGTGTCCTTGGTTACCATGGTCACAGGTGGGTTTCCCTGGTTACCACCGACTGTCACAGGAGGGCTGTCCCTGGGTACCATTGTGACAGGAGGGGTGTCCTTGGTTACCACTGGCACAGGAGGTGTGTCCCTGGTTACCACTGACTGTCACAGGAGGGGTGTCCTTGGTTACCATGGTCGCAGGTGGGTTTCCCTGGTTACCACTGACTGTCAGAGATGCGTGTCCCTGGTTACCACCGACTGTCATATATGCGTGTCCCTGGTAACCACGGTCACAGGAGAGGTGTCCGTGGTTAGCAGTGACTGTCACAGTAGGTGGGTCCTTGGTTTCCATGGCGACAGGTGGGTTTCCCTGGTTACCACCGACTGTCAGAGATGCGTGTCCCTGGTTACCACCGACTGTCACAGGCCGGTGTTCCTGGGAAATGTGAATGACACAGGTGGGTTTCCCTGGTTACCACCGACTGTCACAGGTGAGTGTACATGGTTACCACTGACTGTCACAGGAGGGCTGTCCCTGGGTACCATTGTGACAGGAGGGGTGTCCTTGTTTACCACTGGCACAGGAGGTGTGTCCCTGGTTACCACTGACTGTCAGAAATGCGTGTCCCTGGTTACCACCGACTGTCATATGTGCGTGTCCTGGTAACCACGGTCACAGGAGAGGTGTCCTTGGTTACCAGTGACTGTGGGTAGGGGTGTCCTTGGTTACCATGGTCACAGGTGTGTTTCCCTGGTTACCACCGACTGTCACAGGAGGGATGACCCTGGGTCCCATTGTCACAGGAGGGGTGTCCTTGGTTACCATGGTCACAGGTGGGTTTCCCTGGTTACCACCGACTGTCAGAGATGCGTGTCCCTGATTACCACCGACTGTCACAGGCCGGTGTCCCTGGGCACTGTGAATGTCACAGGTGGGTTTCCCTGCTTACCACCGACTGTCACAGGTGAGTGTACATGGTTACCACTGACTGTAACAGGAGGGCTGTCCCTGGGTACCATTGTGACAGGAGGGGTGTCCTTGGTTACCACTGGCAAAGGAGGTGTTTGCCTGGTTACCACTGACTGTCACAGGAGGGGTGTCCTTGGTTAACATGATCGCAGGTGGGTTGCCCTGGTTACCCCCGACTGTCAGAGATGCGTCTCCCTGATAACCACGGTCACAGGAGAGGTGTCCTTGGTTACCAGTGACTGTGGGTAGGGGTGTCCTTGGTTACCATGGTCACAGGTGGTTTTCCCTGGTTACCACCGACTGTCACAGGAGGGCCGTCGCTGGGTACCATTGTCACAGGAGGGGAGTCCTTGGTTACCACTGGCACAGGAGGTGTGTCCCTGGTTACCAATGACTGTCACAGGAGGGGTGTCCTTGGTTACCATGGTCGCAGGTGGGTTTCCCTGGTTACCACTGACTGTCAGAGATGCGTGTCCCTGGTTACCACCGACTGTCATATGTGCGTGTCCTGGTAACCACGGTCACAGGAGAGGTGTCCTTGGTTACGAGTGACTGTGGGTAGGGGTGTCCTTGGTTACCATGGTCACAGGTGGTTTTCCCTGGTTACCACCGACTGTCACAGGAGGGCTGTCCCTGGGTACCATTGTCACAGGAGAGGTGTCCTTGGTTACCACTGGCACAGGAGGTGTGTCCCTGGTTACCACTGACTGTCACAGGAGGGGTGTCCTTGGCTAACATGGTCGCAGGTGGGTTTCCCTAGTTACCACTGACTGTCAGAGATGCATGTCCCTGGTTACCACCGACTGTCATATGTGCGTGTCCCTGGTAGCCACGGTCACAGGAGAGGTGTCCGTGGTTACAAGTGACTGTCACAGTAGGTGTGTCCTTGGTTACCATGGTCACAGGTGGGTTTCCCTGGTTACCACCGACTGTCAGAGATGCGTGTCCCTGATTACCACCGACTGTCACAGGCCGGTGTCCCTGGGCACTGTGAATGTCACAGGTGGGTTTCCCTGGTTACCACCGACTGTCAGAGATGCGTCTCCCTGATAACCACGGTCACATGAGAGGTGTCCTTGGTTACCAGTGACTGTGGGTACGGGTGTCCTTGGTTACCATGGTCACAGGTGTGTTTCCCTGGTTACCACCGACTGTCACAGGAGGGCTGTCCCTGGGTACCATTGTCACAGAGGGGTGTCCTTTGTTACCATGGTCACAGGTGGGTTTCCCTGGTTACTAACGACTGTCAGAGATGCGTCTCCCTGGTTACCACCGACTGTCACAGGCCGGTGTCCGTGGGCACTGTGAATGTCACAGGTGGGTTTCCCTGGTTACCACCAACTGTCACAGGTGAGTGTACATGGTTACCACTGACTGTCACAGGAGGGCTGTCCCTGGGTACCATTGTGACAGGAGGGGTGTCCTTGGTTACCACTAGCACAGGAGGTGTGTCCCTGGTTACCACTGACTGTCACAGGAGGGGTGTCCTTGGTTACCATGGTCGAAGGTGGGTTTCCCTGGTTACCACTGACTGTCAGAAATGCGTGTCCCTGGTTACCACCGACTGTCATATGTGCGTGTCCTGGTAACCACGGTCACAGGAGAGGTGTCCTTGGTTACCAGTGACTGTGGGTAGGGGTGTCCTTGGTTACCATGGTCACAGGTGGTTTTCCCTGGTTACCACCGACTGTCACAGGAGGGCTGTCCCTGGGTACCATTGTCACAGGAGGGGTGTCCTTGGTTACCACTGGCACAGGAGGTGTATCCCTGGTTACCACTGACTGTCACAGGAGGGGTATCCTTGGTTAACATGGTCGCAGGTGGGTTTCCCTGGTTACCACTGACTGTCAGAGATGCGTGTCCCTGGTTACCACCGACTGTCATATGTGCGTGTCCCTGGTAGCCACGGTCACAGGAGAGGTGTCCGTGGTTACCAGTGACTGTCACAGTAGGTGTGTCCTTGGTTACCATGGTCACAGGTGGGTTTCCCTGGTTACCACCGACTGTCAGAGATGCGTGTCCCTGATTACCACCGACTGTCACAGGCCGGTGTCCCTGGGCACTGTGAATGTCACAGGTGGGTTTCCCTGGTTACCACCGACTGTCACAGGAGGGCTGTCCCTGGGTACCATTGTCACAGGAGGGGTGTCCTTGGTTACCATGGTCACAGGTGGGTTTCCCTGGTTACCACCGACTGTCACAGGAGGGCTGTCCCTGGGTACCATTGTGACAGGAGGGGTGTCCTTGGTTACCACTGGCACAGGAGGTGTGTCCCTGGTTACCACTGACTGTCACAGGAGGGGTGTCCTTGGTTACCATGGTCGCAGGTGGGTTTCCCTGGTTACCACCGACTGTCAGAGATGCGTGTCCCTGATTACCACCGACTGTCACAGGCCGGTGTCCCTGGGCACTGTGAATGTCACAGGTGGGTTTCCCTGGTTACCACCGACTGTCACAGGAGGGCTGTCCCTGGGTACCATTGTCACAGGAGGGGTGTCCTTGGTTACCATGGTCACAGGTGGGTTTCCCTGGTTACCACCGACTGTCACAGGAGGGCTGTCCCTGGGTACCATTGTGACAGGAGGGGTGTCCTTGGTTACCACTGGCACAGGAGGTGTGTCCCTGGTTACCACTGACTGTCACAGGAGGGGTGTCCTTGGTTACCATGGTCGCAGGTGGGTTTCCCTGTTTACCACTGACTGTCAGAGATGCGTGTCCCTGGTTACCACCGACTGTCATATATGCGTGTCCCTGGTAACCACGGTCACAGGAGAGGTGTCCGTGGTTAGCAGTGACTGTCACAGTAGGTGGGTCCTTGGTTTCCATGGCGACAGGTGGGTTTCCCTGGTTACCACCGACTGTCAGAGATGCGTGTCCCTGGTTACCACCGACTGTCACAGGCCAGTGTCCCTGGGAAATGGGAATGTCACAGGTGGGTTTCCCTGGTTACCACCGACTGTCACAGGTGAGTGTACATGGTTACCACTGACTGTCACAGGAGGGCTGTCCCTGGGTACTATTGTGACAGGAAGGGTGTCCTTGGTTACCACTGGCACAGGAGGTGTGTCCCTGGTTACCACTGACTGTCACAGGAGGGGTGTCCTTGGGTACCATGGTCGCAGGTGGGTTTCCCTGGTTATCACTGACTGTCAGAGATGCGTGTCCCTGGTTACCACCGACTGTCATATGTGCGTGTCCTGGTAACCACGGTCACAGGAGAGGTGTCCTTGGTTACCAGTGACTGTGGGTAGGGGTGTCCTTGGTTACCATGGTCACAGGTGTGTTTCCCTGGTTACCACCGACTGTCACAGGAGGGATGTCCCTGGGTCCCATTGTCACAGGAGGGGTGTCCTTGGTTACCATGGTCACAGGTGGGTTTCCCTGGTTACCACCGACTGTCAGAGATGCGTCTCCCTGGTTACCACCGACTGTCACAGGCCGGTGTCCCTGGGCACTGTGAATGTCACAGGTGGTTTCCCTGGTTACCACCGACTGTCACAGGTGAGTGTACATGGTTACCACTGACTGTCACAGGAGGGCTGTCCCTGGGTACCATTGTGACAGGAGGGGTGTCCTTGGTTACCACTGGCAAAGGAGGTGTTTGCCTGGTTACCACTGACTGTCACAGGAGGGGTGTCCTTGGTTAACATGATCGCAGGTGGGTTTCCCTGGTTACCACTGACTGTCAGAAATGCGTGTCCCTGGTTACCACCGACTGTCATATGTGCGTGTCCTGGTAACCACGGTCACAGGAGAGGTGTCCTTGGTTACCAGTGACTGTGGGTAGGGGTGTCCTTGGTTACCATGGTCACAGGTGGTTTTCCCTGGTTACCACCGACTGTCACAGGAGGGCTGTCCCTGGGTACCATTTTCACAGGAGGGGTGTCCTTGGTTACCACTGGCACAGGAGGTGTGTCCCTGGTTACCACTGACTGTCACAGGAGGGGTGTCCTTGGTTACCATGGTCGCAGGTGGGTTTCCCTGGTTACCACGGACTGTCAGAAATGCGTGTCCCTGGTTACCACCGACTGTCATATGTGCGTGTCCCTGGTAGCCACGGTCACAGGAGAAGTGTCCGTGGTTACCATTGACTGGCACAGTAGGTGTGTCCTTGGTTACCATGGTCACAGGTGGGTTTCCCTGGTTACCACCGACTGTCAGAGATGCGTGTCCCTGATTACCACCGACTGTCACAGGCCGGTGTCCCTGGGCACTGTGAATGTCACAGGTGGGTTTCCCTGGTTACCACCGACTGTCACAGGACGGCTGTCCCTGGGTACCATTGTCACAGGAGGGGTGTCCTTGGTTACCATGGTCACAGGTGGGTTTCCCTGGTTACCACCGACTGTTACAGGAGGGCTGTCCCTGGGTACCATTGTCACAGGAGGGGTGTCCTTGGTTACCATGGTCACAGGTGGGTTTCCCTGGTTACCACCGACTGTCAGAGATGCGTCTCCCTGATAACCACGGTCACAGGAGATGTGTCCTTGGTTACCAGTGACTGTGGGTACGGGTGTCCTTGGTTACCATGGTCACAGGTGTGTTTCCCTGGTTACCACCGACTGTCACAGGAGGGCTGTCCCTGGGTACCATTGTCACAGAGGGTTGTCCTTGGTTACCATGGTCACAGGTGGGTTTCCCTGGTTACCACCGACTGTCACAGGAGGGCTGTCCCTGGGTACCATTGTCACAGGAGGGGTGTCCTTGGTTACCATGGTCACAGGTGGGTTTCCCTGGTTACCCCCGACTGTCAGAGATGCGTCTCCCTGATAACCAGGGTCACAGGAGAGGTGTCCTTGGTTACCAGTGACTGTGGGTAGGGGTGTCCTTGGTTACCATGGTCACAGGTGGTTTTCCCTGGTTACCACCGAGTGTCACAGGAGGGCCGTCCCTGGGTACCATTGTCACAGGAGGGGTGTCCTTGGTTACCACTGGCACAGGAGGTGTGTCCCTGGTTACCACTGACTGTCACAGGAGGGGTGTCCTTGGTTACCATGGTCGCAGGTGGTTTTCCCTGGTTACCACCGACTGTCACAGGAGGGCTCTCCCTGGGTACCATTGTCACAGGAGGGGTGTCCTTGGTTACCATGGTCACAGGTGGGTTTCCCTGGTTACCACCGACTGTCAGAGATGCGTCTCCCTGGTTACCACCGACTGTCACAGGCCGGTGTCCCTGGGCACTGTGAATGTCACAGGTGGTTTCCCTGGTTACCACCGACTGTCACAGGTGAGTGTACATGGTTACCACTGACTGTCACAGGAGGGCTGTCCCTGGGTACCATTGTGACAGGAGGGGTGTCCTTGGTTACCACTGGCAAAGGAGGTGTTTGCCTGGTTACCACTGACTGTCACAGGAGGGGTGTCCTTGGTTAACATGATCGCAGGTGGGTTTCCCTGGTTACCACTGACTGTCAGAAATGCGTGTCCCTGGTTACCACCGACTGTCATATGTGCGTGTCCTGGTAACCACGGTCACAGGAGAGGTGTCCTTGGTTACCAGTGACTGTGGGTAGGGGTGTCCTTGGTTACCATGGTCACAGGTGGTTTTCCCTGGTTACCACCGACTGTCACAGGAGGGCTGTCCCTGGGTACCATTTTCACAGGAGGGGTGTCCTTGGTTACCACTGGCACAGGAGGTGTGTCCCTGGTTACCACTGACTGTCACAGGAGGGGTGTCCTTGGTTACCATGGTCGCAGGTGGGTTTCCCTGGTTACCACGGACTGTCAGAAATGCGTGTCCCTGGTTACCACCGACTGTCATATGTGCGTGTCCCTGGTAGCCACGGTCACAGGAGAAGTGTCCGTGGTTACCATTGACTGGCACAGTAGGTGTGTCCTTGGTTACCATGGTCACAGGTGGGTTTCCCTGGTTACCACCGACTGTCAGAGATGCGTGTCCCTGATTACCACCGACTGTCACAGGCCGGTGTCCCTGGGCACTGTGAATGTCACAGGTGGGTTTCCCTGGTTACCACCGACTGTCACAGGACGGCTGTCCCTGGGTACCATTGTCACAGGAGGGGTGTCCTTGGTTACCATGGTCACAGGTGGGTTTCCCTGGTTACCACCGACTGTTACAGGAGGGCTGTCCCTGGGTACCATTGTCACAGGAGGGGTGTCCTTGGTTACCATGGTCACAGGTGGGTTTCCCTGGTTACCACAGACTGTCAGAGATGCGTCTCCCTGATAACCACGGTCACAGGAGATGTGTCCTTGGTTACCAATGACTGTGGGTACGGGTGTCCTTGGTTACCATGGTCACAGGTGTGTTTCCCTGGTTACCACCGACTGTCACAGGAGGGCTGTCCCTGGGTACCATTGTCACAGAGGGTTGTCCTTGGTTACCATGGTCACAGGTGGGTTTCCCTGGTTACCACCGACTGTCACAGGAGGGCTGTCCCTGGGTACCATTGTCACAGGAGGGGTGTCCTTGGTTACCATGGTCACAGGTGGGTTTCCCTGGTTACCCCCGACTGTCAGAGATGCGTCTCCCTGATAACCACGGTCACAGGAGAGGTGTCCTTGGTTACCAGTGACTGTGGGTAGGGGTGTCCTTGGTTACCATGGTCACAGGTGGTTTTCCCTGGTTACCACCGACTGTCACAGGAGGGCCGTCCCTGGGTACCATTGTCACAGGAGGGGTGTCCTTGGTTACCACTGGCACAGGAGGTGTGTCCCTTGTTACCAATGACTGTCACAGGAGGGGTGTCCTTGGTTACCATTGTCGCAGGTGGGTTTCCCTGGTTACCACTGACTGTCAGAGATGCGTGTCCCTGGTTACCACCGACTGTCATATGTGCGTGTCCTGGTAACCACGGTCACAGGAGAGGTGTCCTTGGTTACCAGTGACTGTGGGTAGGGGTGTCCTTGGTTACCATGGTCACAGGTGGTTTTCCCTGGTTACCACCGAGTGTCACAGGAGGGCCGTCCCTGGGTACCATTGTCACAGGAGGGGTGTCCTTGGTTACCACTGGCACAGGAGGTGTGTCCCTGGTTACCACTGACTGTCACAGGAGGGGTGTCCTTGGTTACCATGGTCGCAGGTGGTTTTCCCTGGTTACCACCGACTGTCACAGGAGGGCTCTCCCTGGGTACCATTGTCACAGGAGGGGTGTCCTTGGTTACCACTGGCACAGGAGGTGTGTCCCTGGTTACCACTGACTGTCACAGGAGGGGTGTCCTTGGTTACCATTGTCGCAGGTGGGTTTCCCTGGTTACCACTGACTGTCAGAGATGCGTGTCCCTGGTTACCACCGACTGTCATATGTGCGTGTCCTGGTAACCATGGTCACAGGAGAGGTGTCCTTGGTTACGAGTGACTGTGGGTAGGGGTGTCCTTGGTTACCAAGGTCACAGGTGGTTTTCCCTGGTTACCACCGACTGTCACAGGAGGGCTGTCCCTGGGTACCATTGTCACAGGAGGGGTGTCCTTGGTTACCACTGGCACAGGAGGTGTGCCCTGGTTACCACTGACTGTCACAGGAGGGGTGTCCTTGGTTACCATGGTCGCAGGTGGGTTTCCCTGGTTACCACTGACTGTCAGAGATGCGTGTCCCTGGTTACCACCGACTGTCATATATGCGTGTCCCTGGTAACCACGGTCACAGGAGAGGTGTCCGTGGTTAGCAGTGACTGTCACAGTAGGTGGGTCCTTGGTTTCCATGGCGACAGGTGGGTTTCCCTGGTTACCACCGACTGTCAGAGATGCGTGTCCCTGGTTACCACCGACTGTCACAGGCCGGTGTCCCTGGGAAATGTGAATGTCACAGGTGGGTTTCCCTGGTTACCACCGACTGTCACAGGTGAGTGTACATGGTTACCACTGACTGTCACAGGAGGGCTGTCCCTGGGTACCATTGTGACAGGAGGCGTGTCCTTGTTTACCACTGGCACAGGAGGTGTGTCCCTGGTTACCACTGACTGTCAGAAATGCGTGTCCCTGGTTACCACCGACTGTCATATGTGCGTGTCCTGGTAACCACGGTCACAGGAGAGGTGTCCTTGGTTACCAGTGACTGTGGGTAGGGGTGTCCTTGGTTACCATGGTCACAGGTGTGTTTCCCTGGTTACCACCGACTGTCACAGGAGGGATGTCCCTGGGTCCCATTGTCACAGGAGGGGTGTCCTTGGTTACCATGGTCACAGGTGGGTTTCCCTGGTTACCACCGACTGTCAGAGATGCGTCTCCCTGGTTACCACCGACTGTCACAGGCCGGTGTCCCTGGGCACTGTGAATGTCACAGGTGGGTTTCCCTGGTTACCACCGACTGTCACAGGTGAGTGTACATGGTTACCACTGACTGTCACAGGAGGGCTGTCCCTGGGTACCATTGTGACAGGAGGGGTGTCCTTGGTTACCACTGGCACAGGAGGTGTTTGCCTGGTTACCACTGACTGTCACAGGAGGGGTGTCCTTGGTTAACATGATCGCAGGTGGGTTTCCCTGGTTACCCCCGACTGTCAGAGATGCGTCTCCCTGATAACCACGGTCACAGGAGAGGTGTCCTTGGTTACCAGTGACTGTGGGTAGGGGTGTCCTTGGTTACCATGGTCACAGGTGGTTTTCCCTGGTTACCACCGACTGTCACAGGAGGGCCGTCCCTGGGTACCATTGTCACAGGAGGGGAGTCCTTGGTTACCACTGGCACAGGAGGTGTGTCCCTGGTTACCAATGACTGTCACAGGAGGGGTGTCCTTGGTTACCATGGTCGCAGGTGGGTTTCCCTGGTTACCACTGACTGTCAGAGATGCGTGTCCCTGGTTAACACCGACTGTCATATGTGCGTGTCCTGGTAACCACGGTCACAGGAGAGGTGTCCTTGGTTACGAGTGACTGTGGGTAGGGGTGTCCTTGGTTACCATGGTCACAGGTGGTTTTCCCTGGTTACCACCGACTGTCACAGGAGGGCTGTCCCTGGGTACCATTGTCACAGGAGGGGTGTCCTTGGTTACCACTGGCACAGGAGGTGTGTCCCTGGTTACCACTGACTGTCACAGGAGGGGTGTCCTTGGCTAACATGGTCGCAGGTGGGTTTCCCTAGTTACCACTGACTGTCAGAGATGCATGTCCCTGGTTACCACCGACTGTCATATGTGCGTGTCCCTGGTAGCCACGGTCACAGGAGAGGTGTCCGTGGTTACAAGTGACTGTCACAGTAGGTGTGTCCTTGGTTACCATGGTCACAGGTGGGTTTCCCTGGTTACCACCGACTGTCAGAGATGCGTGTCCCTGATTACCACCGACTGTCACAGGCCGGTGTCCCTGGGCACTGTGAATGTCACAGGTGGGTTTCCCTGGTTACCACCGACTGTCAGAGATGCGTCTCCCTGATAACCACGGTCACATGAGAGGTGTCCTTGGTTACCAGTGACTGTGGGTACGGGTGTCCTTGGTTACCATGGTCACAGGTGTGTTTCCCTGGTTACCACCGACTGTCACAGGAGGGCTGTCCCTGGGTACCATTGTCACAGAGGGGTGTCCTTGGTTACCATGGTCACAGGTGGGTTTCCCTGGTTACTAACGACTGTCAGAGATGCGTCTCCCTGGTTACCACCGACTGTCACAGGCCGGTGTCCGTGGGCACTGTGAATGTCACAGGTGGGTTTCCCTGGTTACCACCAACTGTCACAGGTGAGTGTACATGGTTACCACTGACTGTCACAGGAGGGCTGTCCCTGGGTACCATTGTGACAGGAGGGGTGTCCTTGGTTACCACTAGCACAGGAGGTGTGTCCCTGGTTACCACTGACTGTCACAGGAGGGGTGTCCTTGGTTACCATGGTCGCAGGTGGGTTTCCCTGGTTACCACTGACTGTCAGAAATGCGTGTCCCTGGTTACCACCGACTGTCATATGTGCGTGTCCTGGTAACCACGGTCACAGGAGAGGTGTCCTTGGTTACCAGTGACTGTGGGTAGGGGTGTCCTTGGTTACCATGGTCACAGGTGGTTTTCCCTGGTTACCACCGACTGTCACAGGAGGGCTGTCCCTGGGTACCATTGTCACAGGAGGGGTGTCCTTGGTTACCACTGGCACAGGAGGTGTGTCCCTGGTTACCACTGACTGTCTCAGGAGGGGTATCCTTGGTTAACATGGTCGCAGGTGGGTTTCCCTGGTTACCACTGACTGTCAGAGATGCGTGTCCCTGGTTACCACCGACTGTCATATGTGCGTGTCCCTGGTAGCCACGGTCACAGGAGAGGTGTCCGTGGTTACCAGTGACTGTCACAGTAGGTGTGTCCTTGGTTACCATGGTCACAGGTGGGTTTCCCTGGTTACCACCGACTGTCAGAGATGCGTGTCCCTGATTACCACCGACTGTCACAGGCCGGTGTCCCTGGGCACTGTGAATGTCACAGGTGGGTTTCCCTGGTTACCACCGACTGTCACAGGACGGCTGTCCCTGGGTACCATTGTCACAGGAGGGGTTTCCTTGGTTACCATGGTCACAGGTGGTTTTCCCTGGTTACCACCGACTGTCACAGGAGGGCTGTCCCTGGGTACCATTGTCACAGGATAGGTGTCCTTGGTTACCACTGGCACAGGAGGTGTGTCCCTGGTTACCACTGACTGTCACAGGAGGGGTGTCCTTGGTTAACATGGTCGCAGGTGGGTTTCCCTGGTTACCACTGACTGTCACAGGAGGGCTGTCCCTGGGTACCATTGTCACAGGAGGGGTGTCCTTGGTTACCATGGTCACAGGTGGGTTTCCCTGGTTACCACCGACTGTCAGAGATGCGTCTCCCTGATAACCACGGTCACAGGAGAGGTGTCCTTGGTTACCAGTGACTGTGGGTACGGGTGTCCTTGGTTACCATGGTCACAGGTGTGTTTCCCTGGTTACCACCGACTGTCACAGGAGGGCTGTCCCTGGGTACCATTGTCACAGAGGGGTGTCCTTGGTTACGATGGTCACAGGTGGGTTTCCCTGGTTACCACCGACTGTCAGAGATGCGTCTCCCTGGTTACCACCGACTGTCACAGGCCGGTGTCCCTGGGCACTGTGAATGTCACAGGTGGGTTTCCCTGGTTACCACCAACTGTCACAGGTGAGTGTACATGGTTACCACTGACTGTCACAGGAGGGCTGTCCCTGGGTACCATTGTGACAGGAGGGGTGTCCTTGGTTACCACTAGCACAGGAGGTGTGTCCCTGGTTACCACTGACTGTCACAGGAGGGGTGTCCTTGGTTACCATGGTCGCAGGTGGGTTTCCCTGGTTACCACTGACTGTCAGAAATGCGTGTCCCTGTTTACCACCGACTGTCATATGTGCGTGTCCTGGTAACCACGGTCACAGGAGAGGTGTCCTTGGTTACCAGTGACTGTGGGTAGGGGTATCCTTGGTTACCATGGTCACAGGTGGTTTTCCCTGGTTACCACCGACTGTCACAGGAGGGCTGTCCCTGGGTACCATTTTCACAGGAGGGGTGTCCTTGGTTACCACTGGCACAGGAGGTGTGTCCCTGGTTACCACTAACTGTCACAGGAGGGGTGTCCTTGGTTACCATGGTCGCAGGTGGGTTTCCCTGGTTACCACTGACTGATAGAGATGCGTGTCCCTGGTTACCACCGACTGTCATATGTGCGTGTCCTGGTAATCAGGGTCACAGGAGAGGTGTCCTTGGTTACGAGTGACTGTGGGTAGGGGTGTCCTTGGTTACCATGGTCACAGGTGGTTTTCCCTGGTTACCACCGACTGTCACAGGAGGGCTGTCCCTGGGTACCATTGTCACAGGAGGGGTGTCCTTGGTTACCACTGGCACAGGAGGTGTGTCCCTGGTTACCACTGACTGTCACAGGAGGGGTGTCCTTGGTTACCATGGTCGCAGGTGGGTTTCCCTGGTTACCACTGACTGTCAGAAATGCGTGTCCCTGGTTACCACCGACTGTCATATGTGCGTGTCCCTGGTAGCCACGGTCACAGGAGAAGTGTCCGTGGTTACCATTGACTGGCACAGTAGGTGTGTCCTTGGTTACCATGGTCACAGGTGGGTTTCCCTGGTTACCTCCGACTGTCAGAGATGCGTGTCCCTGATTACCACCGACTGTCACAGGCCGGTGTCCCTGGGCACTGTGAATGTCACAGGTGGGTTTCCCTGGTTACCACCGACTGTCACAGGACGGCTGTCCCTGGGTACCATTGTCACAGGAGGGGTGTCCTTGGTTACCATGGTCACAGGTGGGTTTCCCTGGTTACCACCGACTGTTACAGGAGGGCTGTCCCTGGGTACCATTCTCACAGGAGAGGTGTCCTTGGTTACCATGGTCACAGGTGGGTTTCCCTGGTTACCACCGACTGTCACAGGAGGGCTGTCCCTGGGTACCATTGTCACAGAGGGGTGTCCTTGGTTACCATGGTCACAGGTGGGTTTCCCTGGTTACCACCGACTGTCACAGGAGGGCTGTCCCTGGGTACCATTGTCACAGGAGGGGTGTCCTTGGTTACCATGGTCACAGGTGGGTTTCCCTGGTTACCCCCGACTGTCAGAGATGCTTCTCCCTGATAACCACGGTCACAGGAGAGGTGTCCTTGGTTACCAGTGACTGTGGGTAGGGGTGTCCTTGGTTACCATGGTCACAGGTGGTTTTCCCTGGTTACCACCGACTGTCACAGGAGGGCCGTCCCTGGGTACCATTGTCACAGGAGGGGAGTCCTTGGTTACCACTGGCACAGGAGGTGTGTCCCTGGTTACCAATGACTGTCACAGGAGGGGTGTCCTTGGTTACCATGGTCGCAGGTGGGTTTCCCTGGTTACCACTGACTGTCAGAGATGCGTGTCCCTGGTTAACACCGACTGTCATATGTGCGTGTCCTGGTAACCACGGTCACAGGAGAGGTGTCCTTGGTTACGAGTGACTGTGGGTAGGGGTGTCCTTGGTTACCATGGTCACAGGTGGTTTTCCCTGGTTACCACCGACTGTCACAGGAGGGCTGTCCCTGGGTACCATTGTCACAGGAGGGGTGTCCTTGGTTACCACTGGCACAGGAAGTGTGACCCTGGTTACCACTGACTGTCACAGGAGGGGTGTCCTTGGCTAACATGGTCGCAGGTGGGTTTCCCTAGTTACCACTGACTGTCAGAGATGCATGTCCCTGGTTACCACCGACTGTCATATGTGCGTGTCCCTGGTAGCCACGGTCACAGGAGAGGTGTCCGTGGTTACAAGTGACTGTCACAGTAGGTGTGTCCTTGGTTACCATGGTCACAGGTGGGTTTCCCTGGTTACCACCGACTGTCAGAGATGCGTGTCCCTGATTACCACCGACTGTCACAGGCCGGTGTCCCTGGGCACTGTGAATGTCACAGGTGGGTTTCCCTGGTTACCACCGACTGTCAGAGATGCGTCTCCCTGATAACCACGGTCACATGAGAGGTGTCCTTGGTTACCAGTGACTGTGGGTACGGGTGTCCTTGGTTACCATGGTCACAGGTGTGTTTCCCTGGTTACCACCGACTGTCACAGGAGGGCTGTCCCTGGGTACCATTGTCACAGAGGGGTGTCCTTGGTTACCATGGTCACAGGTGGGTTTCCCTGGTTACCACCGACTGTCAGAGATGCGTCTCCCTGGTTACCACCGACTGTCACAGGCCGGTGTCCGTGGGCACTGTGAATGTCACAGGTGGGTTTCCCTGGTTACCACCAACTGTCACAGGTGAGTGTACATGGTTACCACTGACTGTCACAGGAGGGCTGTCCCTGGGTACCATTGTGACAGGAGGGGTGTCCTTGGTTACCACTAGCACAGGAGGTGTGTCCCTGGTTACCACTGACTGTCACAGGAGGGGTGTCCTTGGTTACCATGGTCGCAGGTGGGTTTCCCTGGTTACCATTGACTGTCAGAAATGCGTGTCCCTGGTTACCACCGACTGTCATATGTGCGTGTCCTGGTAACCCCGGTCACAGGAGAGGTGTCCTTGGTTACCAGTGACTGTGGGTAGGGGTGTCCTTGGTTACCATGGTCACAGGTGGTTTTCCCTGGTTACCACCGACTGTCACAGGAGGGCTGTCCCTGGGTACCATTTTCACAGGAGGGGTGTCCTTGGTTACCACTGGCACAGGAGGTGTGTCCCTGGTTACCACTGACTGTCACAGGAGGGGTGTCCTTGGTTACCATGGTCGCAGGTGGGTTTCCCTGGTTACCACCGACTGTCACAGGAGGGCTGTCCCTGGGTACCATTGTCACAGGAGGGGTGTCCTTGGTTACCACTGGCACAGGAGGTGTGTCCCTGGTTACCACTGACTGTCACAGGAGGGGTGTCCTTGGTTAACATGGTCGCAGGTGGGTTTCCCTGGTTACCACTGACTGTCAGAGATGCGTGTCCCTGGTTACCACCGACTGTCATATGTGCGTGTCCCTGGTAGCCACGGTCACAGGAGAGGTGTCCGTGGTTACCAGTGACTGTCACAGTAGGTGTGTCCTTGGTTACCATGGTCACAGGTGGGTTTCCCTGGTTACCACCGACTGTCAGAGATGCGTGTCCCTGATTACCACCGACTGTCACAGGCCGGTGTCCCTGGGCACTGTGAATGTCACAGGTGGGTTTCCCTGGTTACCACCGACTGTCACAGGACGGCTGTCCCTGGGTACCATTGTCACAGGAGGGGTTTCCTTGGTTACCATGGTCACAGGTGGTTTTCCCTGGTTACCACCGACTGTCACAGGAGGGCTGTCCCTGGGTACCATTGTCACAGGAGGGGTGTCCTTGGTTACCACTGGCACAGGAGGTGTGTCCCTGGTTACCACTGACTGTCACAGGAGGGGTGTCCTTGGTTAACATGGTCGCAGGTGGGTTTCCCTGGTTACCACCGACTGTCACAGGAGGGCTGTCCCTGGGTACCATTGTCACAGGAGGGGTGTCCTTGGTTACCATGGTCACAGGTGGGTTTCCCTGGTTACCACCGACTGTCAGAGATGCGTCTCCCTGATAACCACGGTCACAGGAGAGGTGTCCTTGGTTACCAGTGACTGTGGGTACGGGTGTCCTTGGTTACCATGGTCACAGGTGTGTTTCCCTGGTTACCACCGACTGTCACAGGAGGGCTGTCCCTGGGTACCATTGTCACAGAGGGGTGTCCTTGGTTACGATGGTCACAGGTGGGTTTCCCTGGTTACCACCGACTGTCAGAGATGCGTCTCCCTGGTTACCACCGACTGTCACAGGCCGGTGTCCCTGGGCACTGTGAATGTCACAGGTGGGTTTCCCTGGTTACCACCAACTGTCACAGGTGAGTGTACATGGTTACCACTGACTGTCACAGGAGGGCTGTCCCTGGGTACCATTGTGACAGGAGGGGTGTCCTTGGTTACCACTAGCACAGGAGGTGTGTCCCTGGTTACCACTGACTGTCACAGGAGGGGTGTCCTTGGTTACCATGGTCGCAGGTGGGTTTCCCTGGTTACCACTGACTGTCAGAAATGCGTGTCCCTGGTTACCACCGACTGTCATATGTGCGTGTCCTGGTAACCACGGTCACAGGAGAGGTGTCCTTGGTTACCAGTGACTGTGGGTAGGGGTATCCTTGGTTACCATGGTCACAGGTGGTTTTCCCTGGTTACCACCGACTGTCACAGGAGGGCTGTCCCTGGGTACCATTTTCACAGGAGGGGTGTCCTTGGTTACCACTGGCACAGGAGGTGTGTCCCTGGTTACCACTGACTGTCACAGGAGGGGTGTCCTTGGTTACCATGGTCGCAGGTGGGTTTCCCTGGTTACCACTGACTGATAGAGATGCGTGTCCCTGGTTACCACCGACTGTCATATGTGCGTGTCCTCGTAATCAGGGTCACAGGAGAGGTGTCCTTGGTTACGAGTGACTGTGGGTAGGGGTGTCCTTGGTTACCATGGTCACAGGTGGTTTTCCCTGGTTACCACCGACTGTCACAGGAGGGCTGTCCCTGGGTACCATTGTCACAGGAGGGGTGTCCTTGGTTACCACTGGCACAGGAGGTGTGTCCCTGGTTACCACTGACTGTCACAGGAGGGGTGTCCTTGGTTACCATGGTCGCAGGTGGGTTTCCCTGGTTACCACTGACTGTCAGAAATGCGTATCCCTGGTTACCACCGACTGTCATATGTGCGTGTCCCTGGTAGCCACGGTCACAGGAGAAGTGTCCGTGGTTACCATTGACTGGCACAGTAGGTGTGTCCTTGGTTACCATGGTCACAGGTGGGTTTCCCTGGTTACCTCCGACTGTCAGAGATGCGTGTCCCTGATTACCACCGACTGTCACAGGCCGGTGTCCCTGGGCACTGTGAATGTCACAGGTGGGTTTCCCTGGTTACCACCGACTGTCACAGGACGGCTGTCCCTGGGTACCATTGTCACAGGAGGGGTGTCCTTGGTTACCATGGTCACAGGTGGGTTTCCCTGGTTACCACCGACTGTTACAGGAGGGCTGTCCCTGGGTACCATTCTCACAGGAGGGGTGTCCTTGGTTACCATGGTCACAGGTGGGTTTCCCTGGTTACCACCGACTGTCACAGGAGGGCTGTCCCTGGGTACCATTGTCTCAGAGGGGTGTCCTTGGTTACCATGGTCACAGGTGGGTTTCCCTGGTTACCACCGACTGTCACAGGAGGGCTGTCCCTGGGTACCATTGTCACAGGAGGGGTGTCCTTGGTTACCATGGTCACAGGTGGGTTTCCCTGGTTACCCCCGACTGTCAGAGATGCGTCTCCCTGATAACCACGGTCACAGGAGAGGTGTCCTTGGTTACCAGTGACTGTGGGTAGGGGTGTCCTTGGTTACCATGGTCACAGGTGGTTTTCCCTGGTTACCACCGACTGTCACAGGAGGGCCGTCCCTGGGTACCATTGTCACAGGAGGGGAGTCCTTGGTTACCACTGGCACAGGAGGTGTGTCCCTGGTTACCAATGACTGTCACAGGAGGGGTGTCCTTGGTTACCATGGTCGCAGGTGGGTTTCCCTGGTTACCACTGACTGTCAGAGATGCGTGTCCCTGGTTAACACCGACTGTCATATGTGCGTGTCCTGGTAACCACGGTCACAGGAGAGGTGTCCTTGGTTACGAGTGACTGTGGGTAGGGGTGTCCTTGGTTACCATGGTCACAGGTGGTTTTCCCTGGTTACCACCGACTGTCAGAGATGCGTGTCCCTGATTACCACCGACTGTCACAGGCCGGTGTCCCTGGGCACTGTGAATGTCACAGGTGGGTTTCCCTGGTTACCACCGACTGTCACAGGACGGCTGTCCCTGGGTACCATTGTCACTGGAGGGGTGTCCTTGGTTACCATGGTCACAGGTGGGTTTCCCTGGTTACCACCGACTGTCACAGGAGGGCTGTCCCTGGGTACCATTGTGACAGGAGGGGTGTCCTTGGTTACCACTGGCACAGGAGGTGTGTCCCTGGTTACCACTGACTGTCACAGGAGGGGTGTCCTTGGTTACCATGGTCGCAGGTGGGTTTCCCTGGTTACCACTGACTGTCCGAGATGCGTGTCCCTGGTTACCACCGACTGTCATATATGCGTGTCCCTGGTAACCACGGTCACAGGAGAGGTGTCCGTGGTTAGCAGTGACTGTCACAGTAGGTGGGTCCTTGGTTTCCATGGCGACAGGTGGGTTTCCCTGGTTACCACCGACTGTCAGAGATGCGTGTCCCTGGTTACCACCGACTGTCACAGGCCGGTGTCCCTGGGAAATGTGAATGTCACAGGTGGGTTTCCCTGGTTACCACCGACTGTCACAGGTGAGTGTACATGGTTACCACTGACTGTCACAGGAGGGCTGTCCCTGGGTACCATTGTGACAGGAGGGGTGTCCTTGTTTACCACTGGCACAGGAGGTGTGTCCCTGGTTACCACTGACTGTCAGAAATGCGTGTCCCTGGTTACCACCGACTGTCATATGTGCGTGTCCTGGTAACCACGGTCACAGGAGAGGTGTCCTTGGTTACCAGTGACTGTGGGTAGGGGTGTCCTTGGTTACCATGGTCACAGGTGTGTTTCCCTGGTTACCACCGACTGTCACAGGAGGGATGTCCCTGGGTCCCATTGTCACAGGAGGGGTGTCCTTGGTTACCATGGTCACAGGTGGGTTTCCCTGGTTACCACCGACTGTCAGAGATGCGTCTCCCTGGTTACCACCGACTGTCACAGGCCGGTGTCCCTGGGCACTGTGAATGTCACAGGTGGGTTTCCCTGGTTACCACCGACTGTCACAGGTGAGTGTACATGGTTACCACTGACTGTCACAGGAGGGCTGTCCCTGGGTACCATTGTGACAGGAGGGGTGTCCTTGGTTACCACTGGCAAAGGAGGTGTTTGCCTGGTTACCACTGACTGTCACAGGAGGGGTGTCCTTGGTTAACATGATCGCAGGTGGGTTTCCCTGGTTACCCCCGACTGTCAGAGATGCGTCTCCCTGATAACCACGGTCACAGGAGAGGTGTCCTTGGTTACCAGTGACTGTGGGTAGGGGTGTCCTTGGTTACCATGGTCACAGGTGGTTTTCCCTGGTTACCACCGACTGTCACAGGAGGGCCGTCGCTGGGTACCATTGTCACAGGAGGGGAGTCCTTGGTTACCACTGGCACAGGAGGTGTGTCCCTGGTTACCAATGACTGTCACAGGAGGGGTGTCCTTGGTTACCATGGTCGCAGGTGGGTTTCCCTGGTTACCACTGACTGTCAGAGATGCGTGTCCCTGGTTACCACCGACTGTCATATGTGCGTGTCCTGGTAACCACGGTCACAGGAGAGGTGTCCTTGGTTACGAGTGACTGTGGGTAGGGGTGTCCTTGGTTACCATGGTCACAGGTGGTTTTCCCTGGTTACCACCGACTGTCACAGGAGGGCTGTCCCTGGGTACCATTGTCACAGGAGGGGTGTCCTTGGTTACCACTGGCACAGGAGGTGTGTCCCTGGTTACCACTGACTGTCACAGGAGGGGTGTCCTTGGCTAACATGGTCGAAGGTGGGTTTCCCTAGTTACCACTGACTGTCAGAGATGCATGTCCCTGGTTACCACCGACTGTCATATGTGCGTGTCCCTGGTAGCCACGGTCACAGGAGAGGTGTCCGTGGTTACAAGTGACTGTCACAGTAGGTGTGTCCTTGGTTACCATGGTCACAGGTGTTTTTCCCTGGTTACCACCGACTGTCACAGGAGGGCTGTCCCTGGGTCCCATTGTCACAGGAGGGGTGTCCTTGGTTACCATGGTCACAGGTGGGTTTCCCTGGTTACCACCGACTGTCAGAGATGCGTCTCCCTGATTACCACCGACTGTCACAGGCCGGTGTCCCTGGGCACTGTGAATGTCACAGGTGGGTTTCCCTGGTTACCACCGACTGTCACAGGTGAGTGTACATGGTTACCACTGACTGTCACAGGAGGGCTGTCCCTGGGTACCATTGTGACAGGAGGGGTGTCCTTGGTTACCACTGGCACAGGAGGTGTTTGCTTGGTTACCACTGACTGTCACAGGAGGGGTGTCCTTGGTTACCGTGATCGCAGGTGGGTTTCCCTGGTTACCACTGACTGTCAGAAATGCCTGTCCCTGGTTACCACCGACTGTCATATGTGCGTGTCCTGGTAACCACGGTCACAGGAGAGGTGTCCTTGGTTACCAGTGACTGTGGGTAGGGGTGTCCTTGGTTACCATGGTCACAGGTGGGTTACCCTGGTTACCACCGACTGTCACAGGAGTGCTGTCCCTGGGTACTATTGTCACAGGAGGGGTGTCCTTGGTTACCGTGGTCACAGGTGGGTTTCCCTGGTTACCACCGACTGTCAGAGATGCGTGTCCCTGGTAACCATGTTCACAGGAGAGGTGTCCTTGGTTACCAGTGACTGTGGGTAGGGGTGTCCTTGGTTACCATGGTCACAGGTGGGTTTCCCTCGTTACCACCGACTGTCACAGGAGGGCTGTCCATGGATACCATTGTCACAGGAGGGGTGTCCTTGGTTACCATGGTCACAGGTTGGTTTCCCTGGTTACCACCGACTGTCAGAAATACGTGTCCCTGGTTACCACCGACTGTCACAGGCAGGTGTCCCTGGGCACTGTGAATGTCACAGGTGGGTTTCCCTGGTTACCACCGACTGTCACAGTTGAGTGTACATGGTTACCACTGACTGTCACAGCAGAGCTGTCCATGGAAACCATTGTCACAGGAGGGGTGTCCTTGGTTACCATGGTCACAGGTGGGTTTCCCTGGTTACCACCGACTGTCAGAGATGCGTGTCCCTGATTACCACCGACTGTCACAGGCCGGTGTCCCTGGGCACTGTGAATGTCACAGGTGGGTTTCCCTGGTTACCACCGACTGTCACAGGACGGCTGTCCCTGGGTACCATTGTCACAGGAGGGGTGTCCTTGGTTACCATGGTCACAGGTGGGTTTCCCTGGTTACCACCGACTGTTACAGGAGGGCTGTCCCTGGGTACCATTGTCACAGGAGGGGTGTCCTTGGTTACCATGGTCACAGGTGGGTTTCCCTGGTTACCACCGACTGTCAGAGATGCGTCTCCCTGATAACCACGGTCACATGAGAGGTGTCCTTGGTTACCAGTGACTGTGGGTACGGGTGTCCTTGGTTACCATGGTCACAGGTGTGTTTCCCTGGTTACCACCGACTGTCACAGGAGGGCTGTCCCTGGGTACCATTGTCACAGAGGGGTGTCCTTGGTTACCATGGTCACAGGTGGGTTTCCCTGGTTACCACCGACTGTCAGAGATGCGTCTCCCTGGTTACCACCGACTGTCACAGGCCGGTGTCCGTGGGCACTGTGAATGTCACAGGTGGGTTTCCCTGGTTACCACCAACTGTCACAGGTGAGTGTACATGGTTACCACTGACTGTCACAGGAGGGCTGTCCCTGGGTACCATTGTGACAGGAGGGGTGTCCTTGGTTACCACTAGCACAGGAGGTGTGTCCCTGGTTACCACTGACTGTCACAGGAGGGGTGTCCTTGGTTACCATGGTCGCAGGTGGGTTTCCCTGGTTACCATTGACTGTCAGAAATGCGTGTCCCTGGTTACCACCGACTGTCATATGTGCGTGTCCTGGTAACCACGGTCACAGGAGAGGTGTCCTTGGTTACCAGTGACTGTGGGTAGGGGTGTCCTTGGTTACCATGGTCACAGGTGGTTTTCCCTGGTTACCACCGACTGTCACAGGAGGGCTGTCCCTGGGTACCATTGTCACAGGAGGGGTGTCCTTGGTTACCACTGGCACAGGAGGTGTGTCCCTGGTTACCACTGACTGTCACAGGAGGGCTGTCCTTGGTTACCATGGTCGCAGGTGGTTTTCCCTGGTTACCACCGACTGTCACAGGAGGGCTGTCCCTGGGTACCATTGTCACAGGAGGGGTGTCCTTGGTTACCACTGGCACAGGAGGTGTGTCCCTGGTTACCACTGACTGTCACAGGAGGGGTGTCCTTGGTTAACATGGTCGCAGGTGGGTTTCCCTGGTTACCACTGACTGTCAGAGATGCGTGTCCCTGGTTACCACCGACTGTCATATGTGCGTGTCCCTGGTAGCCACGGTCACAGGAGAGGTGTCCGTGGTTACCAGTGACTGTCACAGTAGGTGTGTCCTTGGTTACCATGGTCACAGGTGGGTTTCCCTGGTTACCACCGACTGTCAGAGATGCGTGTCCCTGATTACCACCGACTGTCACAGGCCGGTGTCCCTGGGCACTGTGAATGTCACAGGTGGGTTTCCCTGGTTACCACCGACTGTCACAGGACGGCTGTCCCTGGGTACCATTGTCACAGGAGGGGTTTCCTTGGTTACCATGGTCACAGGTGGTTTTCCCTGGTTACCACCGACTGTCACAGGAGGGCTGTCCCTGGGTACCATTGTCACAGGAGGGGTGTCCTTGGTTACCACTGGCACAGGAGGTGTGTCCCTGGTTACCACTGACTGTCACAGGAGGGGTGTCCTTGGTTAACATGGTCGCAGGTGGGTTTCCCTGGTTACCACCGACTGTCACAGGAGGGCTGTCCCTGGGTACCATTGTCACAGGAGGGGTGTCCTTGGTTACCATGGTCACAGGTGGGTTTCCCTGGTTACCACCGACTGTCAGAGATGCGTCTCCCTGATAACCACGGTCACAGGAGAGGTGTCCTTGGTTACCAGTGACTGTGGGTACGGGTGTCCTTGGTTACCATGGTCACAGGTGTGTTTCCCTGGTTACCACCGACTGTCACAGGAGGGCTGTCCCTGGGTACCATTGTCACAGAGGGGTGTCCTTGGTTACGATGGTCACAGGTGGGTTTCCCTGGTTACCACCGACTGTCAGAGATGCGTCTCCCTGGTTACCACCGACTGTCACAGGCCGGTGTCCCTGGGCACTGTGAATGTCACAGGTGGGTTTCCCTGGTTACCACCAACTGTCACAGGTGAGTGTACATGGTTACCACTGACTGTCACAGGAGGGCTGTCCCTGGGTACCATTGTGACAGGAGGGGTGTCCTTGGTTACCACTAGCACAGGAGGTGTGTCCCTGGTTACCACTGACTGTCACAGGAGGGGTGTCCTTGGTTACCATGGTCGCAGGTGGGTTTCCCTGGTTACCACTGACTGTCAGAAATGCGTGTCCCTGGTTACCACCGACTGTCATATGTGCGTGTCCTGGTAACCACGGTCACAGGAGAGGTGTCCTTGGTTACCAGTGACTGTGGGTAGGGGTATCCTTGGTTACCATGGTCACAGGTGGTTTTCCCTGGTTACCACCGACTGTCACAGGAGGGCTGTCCCTGGGTACCATTTTCACAGGAGGGGTGTCCTTGGTTACCACTGGCACAGGAAGTGTGTCCCTGGTTACCACTGACTGTCACAGGAGGGGTGTCCTTGGTTACCATGGTCGCAGGTGGGTTTCCCTGGTTACCACTGACTGATAGAGATGCGTGTCCCTGGTTACCACCGACTGTCATATGTGCGTGTCCTCGTAATCAGGGTCACAGGAGAGGTGTCCTTGGTTACGAGTGACTGTGGGTAGGGGTGTCCTTGGTTACCATGGTCACAGGTGGTTTTCCCTGGTTACCACCGACTGTCACAGGAGGGCTGTCCCTGGGTACCATTGTCACAGGAGGGGTGTCCTTGGTTACCACTGGCACAGGAGGTGTGTCCCTGGTTACCACTGACTGTCACAGGAGGGGTGTCCTTGGTTACCATGGTCGCAGGTGGGTTTCCCTGGTTACCACTGTCTGTCAGAAATGCGTATCCCTGGTTACCACCGACTGTCATATGTGCGTGTCCCTGGTAGCCACGGTCACAGGAGAAGTGTCCGTGGTTACCATTGACTGGCACAGTAGGTGTGTCCTTGGTTACCATGGTCACAGGTGGGTTTCCCTGGTTACCTCCGACTGTCAGAGATGCGTGTCCCTGATTACCACCGACTGTCACAGGCCGGTGTCCCTGGGCACTGTGAATGTCACAGGTGGGTTTCCCTGGTTACCACCGACTGTCACAGGACGGCTGTCCCTGGGTACCATTGTCACAGGAGGGGTGTCCTTGGTTACCATGGTCACAGGTGGGTTTCCCTGGTTACCACCGACTGTTACAGGAGGGCTGTCCCTGGGTACCATTCTCACAGGAGGGGTGTCCTTGGTTACCATGGTCACAGTTGGGTTTCCCTGGTTACCACCGACTGTCACAGGAGGGCTGTCCCTGGGTACCATTGTCACAGAGGGGTGTCCTTGGTTACCATGGTCACAGGTGGGTTTCCCTGGTTACCACCGACTGTCACAGGAGGGCTGTCCCTGGGTACCATTGTCACAGGAGGGGTGTCCTTGGTTACCATGGTCACAGGTGGGTTTCCCTGGTTACCCCCGACTGTCAGAGATGCGTCTCCCTGATAACCACGGTCACAGGAGAGGTGTCCTTGGTTACCAGTGACTGTGGGTAGGGGTGTCCTTGGTTACCATGGTCACAGGTGGTTTTCCCTGGTTACCACCGACTGTCACAGGAGGGCCGTCCCTGGGTACCATTGTCACAGGAGGGGAGTCCTTGGTTACCACTGGCACAGGAGGTGTGTCCCTGGTTACCAATGACTGTCACAGGAGGGGTGTCCTTGGTTACCATGGTCGCAGGTGGGTTTCCCTGGTTACCACTGACTGTCAGAGATGCGTGTCCCTGGTTAACACCGACTGTCATATGTGCGTGTCCTGGTAACCACGGTCACAGGAGAGGTGTCCTTGGTTACGAGTGACTGTGGGTAGGGGTGTCCTTGGTTACCATGGTCACAGGTGGTTTTCCCTGGTTACCACCGACTGTCAGAGATGCGTGTCCCTGATTACCACCGACTGTCACAGGCCGGTGTCCCTGGGCACTGTGAATGTCACAGGTGGGTTTCCCTGGTTACCACCGACTGTCACAGGACGGCTGTCCCTGGGTACCATTGTCACAGGAGGGGTGTCCTTGGTTACCATGGTCACAGGTGGGTTTCCCTGGTTACCACCGACTGTCACAGGAGGGCTGTCCCTGGGTACCATTGTGACAGGAGGGGTGTCCTTGGTTACCACTGGCACAGGAGGTGTGTCCCTGGTTACCACTGACTGTCACAGGAGGGGTGTCCTTGGTTACCATGGTCGCAGGTGGGTTTCCCTGGTTACCACTGACTGTCCGAGATGCGTGTCCCTGGTTACCACCGACTGTCATATATGCGTGTCCCTGGTAACCACGGTCACAGGAGAGGTGTCCGTGGTTAGCAGTGACTGTCACAGTAGGTGGGTCCTTGGTTTCCATGGCGACAGGTGGGTTTCCCTGGTTACCACCGACTGTCAGAGATGCGTGTCCCTGGTTACCACCGACTGTCACAGGCCGGTGTCCCTGGGAAATGTGAATGTCACAGGTGGGTTTCCCTGGTTACCACCGACTGTCACAGGTGAGTGTACATGGTTACCACTGACTGTCACAGGAGGGCTGTCCCTGGGTACCATTGTGACAGGAGGGGTGTCCTTGTTTACCACTGGCACAGGAGGTGTGCCCTGGTTACCACTGACTGTCAGAGATGCATGTCCCTGGTTACCACCGACTGTCATATGTGCGTGTCCCTGGTAGCCACGGTCACAGGAGAGGTGTCCGTGGTTACAAGTGACTGTCACAGTAGGTGTGTCCTTGGTTACCATGGTCACAGGTGGGTTTCCCTGGTTACCACCGACTGTCAGAGATGCGTGTCCCTGATTACCACCGACTGTCACAGGCCGGTGTCCCTGGGCACTGTGAATGTCACAGGTGGGTTTCCCTGGTTACCACCGACTGTCAGAGATGCGTCTCCCTGATAACCACGGTCACATGAGAGGTGTCCTTGGTTACCAGTGACTGTGGGTACGGGTGTCCTTGGTTACCATGGTCACAGGTGTGTTTCCCTGGTTACCACCGACTGTCACAGGAGGGCTGTCCCTGGGTACCATTGTCACAGAGGGGTGTCCTTGGTTACCATGGTCACAGGTGGGTTTCCCTGGTTACCACCGACTGTCAGAGATGCGTCTCCCTGGTTACCACCGACTGTCACAGGCCGGTGTCCGTGGGCACTGTGAATGTCACAGGTGGGTTTCCCTGGTTACCACCAACTGTCACAGGTGAGTGTACATGGTTACCACTGACTGTCACAGGAGGGCTGTCCCTGGGTACCATTGTGACAGGAGGGGTGTCCTTGGTTACCACTAGCACAGGAGGTGTGTCCCTGGTTACCACTGACTGTCACAGGAGGGGTGTCCTTGGTTACCATGGTCGCAGGTGGGTTTCCCTGGTTACCATTGACTGTCAGAAATGCGTGTCCCTGGTTACCACCGACTGTCATATGTGCGTGTCCTGGTAACCACGGTCACAGGAGAGGTGTCCTTGGTTACCAGTGACTGTGGGTAGGGCTGTCCTTGGTTACCATGGTCGCAGGTGGTTTTCCCTGGTTACCACCGACTGTCACAGGAGGGCTGTCCCTGGGTACCATTGTCACAGGAGGGGTGTCCTTGGTTACCACTGGCACAGGAGGTGTGTCCCTGGTTACCACTGACTGTCACAGGAGGGGTGTCCTTGGTTAACATGGTCGCAGGTGGGTTTCCCTGGTTACCACTGACTGTCAGAGATGCGTGTCCCTGGTTACCACCGACTGTCATATGTGCGTGTCCCTGGTAGCCACGGTCACAGGAGAGGTGTCCGTGGTTACCAGTGACTGTCACAGTAGGTGTGTCCTTGGTTACCATGGTCACAGGTGGGTTTCCCTGGTTACCACCGACTGTCAGAGATGCGTGTCCCTGATTACCACCGACTGTCACAGGCCGGTGTCCCTGGGCACTGTGAATGTCACAGGTGGGTTTCCCTGGTTACCACCGACTGTCACAGGACGGCTGTCCCTGGGTACCATTGTCACAGGAGGGGTTTCCTTGGTTACCATGGTCACAGGTGGTTTTCCCGGGTTACCACCGACTGTCACAGGAGGGCTGTCCCTGGGTACCATTGTCACAGGAGGGGTGTCCTTGGTTACCACTGGCACAGGAGGTGTGTCCCTGGTTACCACTGACTGTCACAGGAGGGGTGTCCTTGGTTAACATGGTCGCAGGTGGGTTTCCCTGGTTACCACCGACTGTCACAGGAGGGCTGTCCCTGGGTACCATTGTCACAGGAGGGGTGTCCTTGGTTACCATGGTCACAGGTGGGTTTCCCTGGTTACGCTGTCCCTGGGTACCATTGTCACAGGAGGGGTGTCCTTGGTTACCATGGTCACAGGTGGGTTTCCCTGGTTACCACCGACTGTCAGAGATGCGTCTCCCTGATAACCACGGTCACAGGAGATGTGTCCTTGGTTACCAGTGACTGTGGGTACGGGTGTCCTTGGTTACCATGGTCACAGGTGTGTTTCCCTGGTTACCACCGACTGTCACAGGAGGGCTGTCCCTGGGTACCATTGTCACAGAGGGTTGTCCTTGGTTACCATGGTCACAGGTGGGTTTCCCTGGTTACCACCGACTGTCACAGGAGGGCTGTCCCTGGGTACCATTGTCACAGGAGGGGTGTCCTTGGTTACCATGGTCACAGGTGGGTTTCCCTGGTTACCCCCGACTGTCAGAGATGCGTCTCCCTGATAACCACGGTCACAGGAGAGGTGTCCTTGGTTACCAGTGACTGTGGGTAGGGGTGTCCTTGGTTACCATGGTCACAGGTGGTTTTCCCTGGTTACCACCGACTGTCACAGGAGGGCCGTCCCTGGGTACCATTGTCACAGGAGGGGTGTCCTTGGTTACCACTGGCACAGGAGGTGTGTCCCTGGTTACCACTGACTGTCACAGGAGGGGTGTCCTTGGTTACCATGGTCGCAGGTGGTTTTCCCTGGTTACCACCGACTGTCACAGGAGGGCTCTCCCTGGGTACCATTGTCACAGGAGGGGTGTCCTTGGTTACCACTGGCACAGGAGGTGTGTCCCTGGTTACCACTGACTGTCACAGGAGGGGTGTCCTTGGTTACTATTGTCGCAGGTGGGTTTCCCTGGTTACCACTGACTGTCAGAGATGCGTGTCCCTGGTTACCACCGACTGTCATATGTGCGTGTCCTGGTAACCACGGTCACAGGAGAGGTGTCCTTGGTTACGAGTGACTGTGGGTAGGGGTGTCCTTGGTTACCAAGGTCACAGGTGGTTTTCCCTGGTTACCACCGACTGTCACAGGAGGGCTGTCCCTGGGTACCATTGTCACAGGAGGGGTGTCCTTGGTTACCACTGGCACAGGAGGTGTGCCCTGGTTACCACTGACTGTCACAGGAGGGGTGTCCTTGGTTAACATGTTCGCAGGTGGGTTTCCCTGTTTACCACTGACTGTCAGAGATGCATGTCCCTGATTACCACCGACTGTCATATGTGCGTGTCCCTGGTAGCCACGGTCACAGGAGAGGTGTCCGTGGTTACAAGTGACTGTCACAGTAGGTGTGTCCTTGGTTACCATGGTCACAGGTGGGTTTCCCTGGTTACCACCGACTGTCAGAGATGCGTGTCCCTGATTACCACCGACTGTCACAGGCCGGTGTCCCTGGGCACTGTGAATGTCACAGGTGGGTTTCCCTGGTTACCACCGACTGTCAGAGATGCGTCTCCCTGATAACCACGGTCACATGAGAGGTGTCCTTGGTTACCAGTGACTGTGGGTACGGGTGTCCTTGGTTACCATGGTCACAGGTGTGTTTCCCTGGTTACCACCGACTGTCACAGGAGGGCTGTCCCTGGGTACCATTGTCACAGAGGGGTGTCCTTGGTTACCATGGTCACAGGTGGGTTTCCCTGGTTACCACCGACTGTCAGAGATGCGTCTCCCTGGTTACCACCGACTGTCACAGGCCGGTGTCCCTGGGCACTGTGAATGTCACAGGTGGGTTTCCCTGGTTACCATCAACTGTCACAGGTGAGTGTACATGGTTACCACTGACTGTCACAGGAGGGCTGTCCCTGGGTACCATTGTGACAGGAGGGGTGTCCTTGGTTACCACTAGCACAGGAGGTGTGTCCCTGGTTACCACTGACTGTCACAGGAGGGGTGTCCTTGGTTACCATGGTCGCAGGTGGGTTTCCCTGGTTACCACTGACTGTCAGAAATGCGTGTCCCTGGTTACCACCGACTGTCATATGTGCGTGTCCTGGTAACCACGGTCACAGGAGAGGTGTCCTTGGTTACCAGTGACTGTGGGTAGGGGTGTCCTTGGTTACCATGGTCACAGGTGGTTTTCCCTGGTTACCACCGAGTGTCACAGGAGGGCTGTCCCTGGGTACCATTGTCACAGGAGGGGTGTCCTTGGTTACCACTGGCACAGGAGGTGTGTCCCTGGTTACCACTGACTGTCACAGGAGGGGTGTCCTTGGTTACCATGGTCGCAGGTGGTTTTCCCTGGTTACCACCGACTGTCACAGGAGGGCTCTCCCTGGGTACCATTGTCACAGGAGGGGTGTCCTTGGTTACCACTGGCACAGGAGGTGTGTCCCTGGTTACCACTGACTGTCACAGGAGGGGTGTCCTTGGTTAACATGGTCGCAGGTGGGTTTCCCTGGTTACCACTGACTGTCAGAGATGCGTGTCCCTGGTTACCACCGACTGTCATATGTGCGTGTCCCTGGTAGCCACGGTCACAGGAGAGGTGTCCGTGGTTACCAGTGACTGTCACAGTAGGTGTGTCCTTGGTTACCATGGTCACAGGTGGGTTTCCCTGGTTACCACCGACTGTCAGAGATGCGTGTCCCTGATTACCACCGACTGTCACAGGCCGGTGTCCCTGGGCACTGTGAATGTCACAGGTGGGTTTCCCTGGTTACCACCGACTGTCACAGGACGGCTGTCCCTGGGTACCATTGTCACAGGAGGGGTGTCCTTGGTTACCATGGTCACAGGTGGGTTTCCCTGGTTACCACCGACTGTCACAGGAGGGCTGTCCCTGGGTACCATTGTGACAGGAGGGGTGTCCTTGGTTACCACTGGCACAGGAGGTGTGTCCCTGGTTACCACTGACTGTCACAGGAGGGGTGTCCTTGGTTACCATGGTCGCAGGTGGGTTTCCCTGGTTACCACTGACTGTCAGAGATGCGTGTCCCTGGTTACCACCGACTGTCATATATGCGTGTCCCTGGTAACCACGGTCACAGGAGAGGTGTCCGTGGTTAGCAGTGACTGTCACAGTAGGTGGGTCCTTGGTTTCCATGGCGACAGGTGGGTTTCCCTGGTTACCACCGACTGTCAGAGATGCGTGTCCCTGGTTACCACCGACTGTCACAGGCCGGTGTCCCTGGGAAATGTGAATGTCACAGGTGGGTTTCCCTGGTTACCACCGACTGTCACAGGTGAGTGTACATGTTTACCACTGACTGTCACAGGAGGGCTGTCCCTGGGTACCATTGTGACAGGAGGGGTGTCCTTGTTTACCACTGGCACAGGAGGTGTGTCCCTGGTTACCACTGACTGTCACAGGAGGGGTGTCCTTGGTTACCATGGTCGCAGGTGGGTTTCCCTGGTTAACACTGACTGTCAGAAATGCGTGTCCCTGGTTACCACCGACTGTCATATGTGCGTGTCCTGGTAACCACGGTCACAGGAGAGGTGTCCTTGGTTACCAGTGACTGTGGGTAGGGGTGTCCTTGGTTACCATGGTCACAGGTGGTTTTCCCTGGTTACCACCGAGTGTCACAGGAGGGCTGTCCCTGGGTACCATTGTCACAGGAGGGGTGTCCTTGGTTACCACTGGCACAGGAGGTGTGTCCCTGGTTACCACTGACTGTCACAGGAGGGGTGTCCTTGGTTACCATGGTCGCAGGTGGTTTTCCCTGGTTACCACCGACTGTCACAGGAGGGCTCTCCCTGGGTACCATTGTCACAGGAGGGGTGTCCTTGGTTACCACTGGCACAGGAGGTGTGTCCCTGGTTACCACTGACTGTCACAGGAGGGGTGTCCTTGGTTACCATTGTCGCAGGTGGGTTTCCCTGGTTACCACTGACTGTCAGAGATGCGTGTCCCTGGTTACCACCGACTGTCATATGTGCGTGTCCTGGTAACCACGGTCACAGGAGAGGTGTCCTTGGTTACGAGTGACTGTGGGTAGGGGTGTCCTTGGTTACCAAGGTCACAGGTGGTTTTCCCTGGTTACCACCGACTGTCACAGGAGGGCTGTCCCTGGGTACCATTGTCACAGGAGGGGTGTCCTTGGTTACCACTGGCACAGGAGGTGTGCCCTGGTTACCACTGACTGTCACAGGAGGGGTGTCCTTGGTTAACATGTTCGCAGGTGGGTTTCCCTGTTTACCACTGACTGTCAGAGATGCATGTCCCTGGTTACCACCGACTGTCATATGTGCGTGTCCCTGGTAGCCACGGTCACAGGAGAGGTGTCCGTGGTTACAAGTGACTGTCACAGTAGGTGTGTCCTTGGTTACCATGGTCACAGGTGGGTTTCCCTGGTTACCACCGACTGTCAGAGATGCGTGTCCCTGATTACCACCGACTGTCACAGGCCGGTGTCCCTGGGCACTGTGAATGTCACAGGTGGGTTTCCCTGGTTACCACCGACTGTCAGAGATGCGTCTCCCTGATAACCACGGTCACATGAGAGGTGTCCTTGGTTACCAGTGACTGTGGGTACGGGTGTCCTTGGTTACCATGGTCACAGGTGTGTTTCCCTGGTTACCACCGACTGTCACAGGAGGGCTGTCCCTGGGTACCATTGTCACAGAGGGGTGTCCTTGGTTACCATGGTCACAGGTGGGTTTCCCTGGTTACCACCGACTGTCAGAGATGCGTCTCCCTGGTTACCACCGACTGTCACAGGCCGGTGTCCCTGGGCACTGTGAATGTCACAGGTGGGTTTCCCTGGTTACCACCAACTGTCACAGGTGAGTGTACATGGTTACCACTGACTGTCACAGGAGGGCTGTCCCTGGGTACCATTGTGACAGGAGGGGTGTCCTTGGTTACCACTAGCACAGGATGTGTGTCCCTGGTTACCACTGACTGTCACAGGAGGGGTGTCCTTGGTTACCATGGTCGCAGGTGGGTTTCCCTGGTTACCACTGACTGTCAGAAATGCGTGTCCCTGGTTACCACCGACTGTCATATATGCGTGTCCCTGGTAACCACGGTCACAGGAGAGGTGTCCGTGGTTAGCAGTGACTGTCACAGTAGGTGGGTCCTTGGTTTCCATGGCGAAAGGTGGGTTTCCCTGGTTACCACCGACTGTCAGAGATGCGTGTCCCTGGTTACCACCGACTGTCACAGGCCGGTGTCCCTGGGAAATGTGAATGTCACAGGTGGGTTTCCCTGGTTACCACCGACTGTCACAGGTGAGTGTACATGGTTACCACTGACTGTCACAGGAGGGCTGTCCCTGGGTACCATTGTGACAGGAGGGGTGTCCTTGTTTACCACTGGCACAGGAGGTGTGTCCCTGGTTACCACTGACTGTCAGAAATGCGTGTCCCTGGTTACCACCGACTGTCATATGTGCGTGTCCTGGTAACCACGGTCACAGGAGAGGTGTCCTTGGTTACCAGTGACTGTGGGTAGGGGTGTCCTTGGTTACCATGGTCACAGGTGTGTTTCCCTGGTTACCACCGACTGTCACAGGAGGGATGTCCCTGGGTCCCATTGTCACAGGAGGGGTGTCCTTGGTTACCATGGTCACAGGTGGGTTTCCCTGGTTACCACCGACTGTCAGAGATGCGTCTCCCTGGTTACCACCGACTGTCACAGGCCGGTGTCCCTGGGCACTGTGAATGTCACAGGTGGGTTTCCCTGGTTACCACCGACTGTCACAGGTGAGTGTACATGGTTACCACTGACTGTCACAGGAGGGCTGTCCCTGGGTACCATTGTGACAGGAGGGGTGTCCTTGGTTACCACTGGCAAAGGAGGTGTTTGCCTGGTTACCACTGACTGTCACAGGAGGGGTGTCCTTGGTTAACATGATCGCAGGTGGGTTTCCCTGGTTACCCCCGACTGTCAGAGATGCGTCTCCCTGATAACCACGGTCACAGGAGAGGTGTCCTTGGTTACCAGTGACTGTGGGTAGGGGTGTCCTTGGTTACCATGGTCACAGGTGGTTTTCCCTGGTTACCACCGACTGTCACAGGAGGGCCGTCGCTGGGTACCATTGTCACAGGAGGGGAGTCCTTGGTTACCACTGGCACAGGAGGTGTGTCCCTGGTTACCAATGACTGTCACAGGAGGGGTGTCCTTGGTTACCATGGTCGCAGGTGGGTTTCCCTGGTTACCACTGACTGTCAGAGATGCGTGTCCCTGGTTACCACCGACTGTCATATGTGCGTGTCCTGGTAACCACGGTCACAGGAGAGGTGTCCTTGGTTACGAGTGACTGTGGGTAGGGGTGTCCTTGGTTACCATGGTCACAGGTGGTTTTCCCTGGTTACCACCGACTGTCACAGGAGGGCTGTCCCTGGGTACCATTGTCACAGGAGGGGTGTCCTTGGTTACCACTGGCACAGGAGATGTGTCCCTGGTTACCACTGACTGTCACAGGAGGGGTGTCCTTGGCTAACATGGTCGCAGGTGGGTTTCCCTAGTTACCACTGACTGTCAGAGATGCATGTCCCTGGTTACCACCGACTGTCATATGTGCGTGTCCCTGGTAGCCACGGTCACAGGAGAGGTGTCCGTGGTTACAAGTGACTGTCACAGTAGGTGTGTCCTTGGTTACCATGGTCACAGGTGGGTTTCCCTGGTTACCACCGACTGTCACAGGAGGGCTGTCCCTGGGTACCATTGTCACAGAGGGGTGTCCTTGGTTACCATGGTCACAGGTGGGTTTCCCTGGTTACTAACGACTGTCAGAGATGCGTCTCCCTGGTTACCACCGACTGTCACAGGCCGGTGTCCGTGGGCACTGTGAATGTCACAGGTGGGTTTCCCTGGTTACCACCAACTGTCACAGGTGAGTGTACATGGTTACCACTGACTGTCACAGGAGGGCTGTCCCTGGGTACCATTGTGACAGGAGGGGTGTCCTTGGTTACCACTAGCACAGGAGGTGTGTCCCTGGTTACCACTGACTGTCACAGGAGGGGTGTCCTTGGTTACCATGGTCGCAGGTGGGTTTCCCTGGTTACCACTGACTGTCAGAAATGCGTGTCCCTGGTTACCACCGACTGTCATATGTGCGTGTCCTGGTAACCACGGTCACAGGAGAGGTGTCCTTGGTTACCAGTGACTGTGGGTAGGGGTGTCCTTGGTTACCATGGTCACAGGTGGTTTTCCTTGGTTACCACCGACTGTCACAGGAGGGCTGTCCCTGGGTACCATTGTCACAGGAGGGGTGTCCTTGGTTACCACTGGCACAGGAGGTGTGTCCCTGGTTACCACTGACTGTCACAGGAGGGATGTCCTTGGTTACCATGGTCGCAGGTGGTTTTCCCTGGTTACCACCGACTGTCACAGGAGGGCTGTCCCTGGGTACCATTGTCACAGGAGGGGTGTCCTTGGTTACCACTGGCACAGGAGGTGTGTCCCTGGTTACCACTGACTGTCACAGGAGGGGTATCCTTGGTTAACATGGTCGCAGGTGGGTTTCCCTGGTTACCACTGACTGTCAGAGATGCGTGTCCCTGGTTACCACCGACTGTCATATGTGCGTGTCCCTGGTAGCCACGGTCACAGGAGAGGTGTCCGTGGTTACCAGTGACTGTCACAGTAGGTGTGTCCTTGGTTACCATGGTCACAGGTGGGTTTCCCTGGTTACCACCGACTGTCAGAGATGCGTGTCCCTGATTACCACCGACTGTCACAGGCCGGTGTCCCTGGGCACTGTGAATGTCACAGGTGGGTTTCCCTGGTTACCACCGACTGTCACAGGACGGCTGTCCCTGGGTACCATTGTCACAGGAGGGGTTTCCTTGGTTACCATGGTCACAGGTGGTTTTCCCTGGTTACCACCGACTGTCACAGGAGGGCTGTCCCTGGGTACCATTGTCACAGGAGGGGTGTCCTTGGTTACCACTGGCACAGGAGGTGTGTCCCTGGTTACCACTGACTGTCACAGGAGGGGTGTCCTTGGTTAACATGGTCACAGGTGGGTTTCCCTGGTTACCACCGACTGTCACAGGAGGGCTGTCCCTGGGTACCATTGTCACAGGAGGGGTGTCCTTGGTTACCATGGTCACAGGTGGGTTTCCCTGGTTACCACCGACTGTCAGAGATGCGTCTCCCTGATAACCACGGTCACAGGAGAGGTGTCCTTGGTTACCAGTGACTGTGGGTACGGGGGTCCTTGGTTACCATGGTCACAGGTGTGTTTCCCTGGTTACCACCGACTGTCACAGGAGGGCTGTCCCTGGGTACCATTGTCACAGAGGGGTGTCCTTGGTTACGATGGTCACAGGTGGGTTTCCCTGGTTACCACCGACTGTCACAGGAGGGCTGTCCCTGGGTACCATTGTCACAGGAGGGGTGTCCTTGGTTACCATGGTCACAGGTGGGTTTCCCTGGTTACCACCGACTGTCAGAGATGCGTCTCCCTGGTTACCACCGACTGTCACAGGCCGGTGTCCCTGGGCACTGTGAATGTCACAGGTGGGTTTCCCTGGTTACCACCGACTGTCACAGGTGAGTGTACATGGTTACCACTGACTGTCACAGGAGGGCTGTCCCTGGGTACCATTGTGACAGGAGGGGTGTCCTTGGTTACCACTGGCAAAGGAGGTGTTTGCCTGGTTACCACTGACTGTCACAGGAGGGCTGTCCTTGGTTAACATGATCGCAGGTGGGTTTCCCTGGTTACCACTGACTGTCAGAAATGCGTGTCCCTGGTTACCACCGACTGTCATATGTGCGTGTCCTGGTAACCACGGTCACAGGAGAGGTGTCCTTGGTTACCAGTGACTGTGGGTAGGGGTGTCCTTGGTTACCATGGTCACAGGTGGTTTTCCCTGGTTACCACCGACTGTCACAGGAGGGCTGTCCCTGGGTACCATTTTCACAGGAGGGGTGTCCTTGGTTACCACTGGCACAGGAGGTGTGTCCCTGGTTACCACTGACTGTCACAGGAGGGGTGTCCTTGGTTACCATGGTCGCAGGTGGGTTTCCCTGGTTACCACTGACTGATAGAGATGCGTGTCCCTGGTTACCACCGACTGTCATATGTGCGTGTCCTGGTAATCACGGTCACAGGAGAGGTGTCCTTGGTTACGAGTGACTGTGGGTAGGGGTGTCCTTGGTTACCATGGTCACAGGTGGTTTTCCCTGGTTACCACCGACTGTCACAGGAGGGCTGTCCCTGGGTACCATTGTCACAGGAGGGGTGTCCTTGGTTACCACTGGCACAGGAGGTGTGTCTCTGGTTACCACTGACTGTCACAGGAGGGGTGTCCTTGGTTAACATGGTCCCAGGTGGGTTTCCCTGGTTACCACGGACTGTCAGAAATGCGTGTCCCTGGTTACCACCGACTGTCATATGTGCGTGTCCCTGGTAGCCACGGTCACAGGAGAAGTGTCCGTGGTTACCATTGACTGGCACAGTAGGTGTGTCCTTGGTTACCATGGTCACAGGTGGGTTTCCCTGGTTACCACCGACTGTCAGAGATGCGTGTCCCTGATTACCACCGACTGTCACAGGCCGGTGTCCCTGGGCACTGTGAATGTCACAGGTGGGTTTCCCTGGTTACCACCGACTGTCACAGGACGGCTGTCCCTGGGTACCATTGTCACAGGAGGGGTGTCCTTGGTTACCATGGTCACAGGTGGGTTTCCCTGGTTAACACCGACTGTTACAGGAGGGCTGTCCCTGGGTACCATTGTCACAGGAGGGGTGTCCTTGGTTACCATGGTCACAGGTGGGTTTCCCTGGTTACCACCGACTGTCAGAGATGCGTCTCCCTGATAACCACGGTCACAGGAGATGTGTCCTTGGTTACCAGTGACTGTGAGTACGGGTGTCCTTGGTTACCATGGTCACAGGTGTGTTTCCCTGGTTACCACCGACTGTCACAGGAGGGCTGTCCCTGGGTACCATTGTCACAGAGGGTTGTCCTTGGTTACCATGGTCACAGGTGGGTTTCCCTGGTTACCACCGACTGTCACAGGAGGGCTGTCCCTGGGTACCATTGTCACAGGAGGGGTGTCCTTGGTTACCATGGTCACAGGTGGGTTTCCCTGGTTACCCCCGACTGTCAGAGATGCGTCTCCCTGATAACCACGGTCACAGGAGAGGTGTCCTTGGTTACCAGTGACTGTGGGTAGGGGTGTCCTTGGTTACCATGGTCACAGGTGGTTTTCCCTGGTTACCACCGACTGTCACAGGAGGGCCGTCCCTGGGTACCATTGTCACAGGAGGGGTGTCCTTGGTTACCACTGGCACAGGAGGTGTGTCCCTGGTTACCAATGACTGTCACAGGAGGGGTGTCCTTGGTTACCATTGTCGCAGGTGGGTTTCCCTGGTTACCACTGACTGTCAGAGATGCGTGTCCCTGGTTACCACCGACTGTCATATGTGCGTGTCCTGGTAACCACGGTCACAGGAGAGGTGTCCTTGGTTACGAGTGACTGTGGGTAGGGGTGTCCTTGGTTACCAAGGTCACAGGTGGTTTTCCCTGGTTACCACCGACTGTCACAGGAGGGCTGTCCCTGGGTACCATTGTCACAGGAGGGGTGTCCTTGGTTACCACTGGCACAGGAGGTGTGCCCTGGTTACCACTGACTGTCACAGGAGGGGTGTCCTTGGTTAACATGTTCGCAGGTGGGTTTCCCTGTTTACCACTGACTGTCAGAGATGCATGTCCCTGGTTACCACCGACTGTCATATGTGCGTGTCCCTGGTAGCCACGGTCACAGGAGAGGTGTCCGTGGTTACAAGTGACTGTCACAGTAGGTGTGTCCTTGGTTACCATGGTCACAGGTGGGTTTCCCTGGTTACCACCGACTGTCAGAGATGCGTGTCCCTGATTACCACCGACTGTCACAGGCCGGTGTCCCTGGGCACTGTGAATGTCACAGGTGGGTTTCCCTGGTTACCACCGACTGTCAGAGATGCGTCTCCCTGATAACCACGGTCACATGAGAGGTGTCCTTGGTTACCAGTGACTGTGGGTACGGTTGTCCTTGGTTACCATGGTCACAGGTGTGTTTCCCTGGTTACCACCGACTGTCACAGGAGGGCTGTCCCTGGGTACCATTGTCACAGAGGGGTGTCCTTGGTTACCATGGTCACAGGTGGGTTTCCCTGGTTACCACCGACTGTCAGAGATGCGTCTCCCTGGTTACCACCGACTGTCACAGGCCGGTGTCCCTGGGCACTGTGAATGACACAGGTGGGTTTCCCTGGTTACCATCAACTGTCACAGGTGAGTGTACATGGTTACCACTGACTGTCACAGGAGGGCTGTCCCTGGGTACCATTGTGACAGGAGGGGTGTCCTTGGTTACCACTAGCACAGGAGGTGTGTCCCTGGTTACCACTGACTGTCACAGGAGGGGTGTCCTTGGTTACCATGGTCGCAGGTGGGTTTCCCTGGTTACCACTGACTGTCAGAAATGCGTGTCCCTGGTTACCACCGACTGTCATATGTGCGTGTCCTGGTAACCACGGTCACAGGAGAGGTGTCCTTGGTTACCAGTGACTGTGGGTAGGGGTGTCCTTGGTTACCATGGTCACAGGTGGTTTTCCCTGGTTACCACCGAGTGTCACAGGAGGGCTGTCCCTGGGTACCATTGTCACAGGAGGGGTGTCCTTGGTTACCACTGGCACAGGAGGTGTGTCCCTGGTTACCACTGACTGTCACAGGAGGGGTGTCCTTGGTTACCATGGTCGCAGGTGGTTTTCCCTGGTTACCACCGACTGTCACAGGAGGGCTCTCCCTGGGTACCATTGTCACAGGAGGGGTATCCTTGGTTACCACTGGCACAGGAGGTGTGTCCCTGGTTACCACTGACTGTCACAGGAGGGGTGTCCTTGGTTACCATTGTCGCAGGTGGGTTTCCCTGGTTACCACTGACTGTCAGAGATGCGTGTCCCTGGTTACCACCGACTGTCATATGTGCGTGTCCTGGTAACCACGGTCACAGGAGAGGTGTCCTTGGTTACGAGTGACTGTGGGTAGGGGTGTCCTTGGTTACCAAGGTCACAGGTGGTTTTCCCTGGTTACCACCGACTGTCACAGGAGGGCTGTCCCTGGGTACCATTGTCACAGGAGGGGTGTCCTTGGTTACCACTGGCACAGGAGGTGTGCCCTGGTTACCACTGACTGTCACAGGAGGGGTGTCCTTGGTTAACATGTTCTCAGGTGGGTTTCCCTGTTTACCACTGACTGTCAGAAATGCATGTCCCTGGTTACCACCGACTGTCATATGTGCGTGTCCCTGGTAGCCACGGTCACAGGAGAGGTGTCCGTGGTTACAAGTGACTGTCACAGTAGGTGTGTCCTTGGTTACCATGGTCACAGGTGGGTTTCCCTGGTTACCACCGACTGTCAGAGATGCGTGTCCCTGATTACCACCGACTGTCACAGGCCGGTGTCCCTGGGCACTGTGAATGTCACAGGTGGGTTTCCCTGGTTACCACCGACTGTCAGAGATGCGTCTCCCTGATAACCACGGTCACATTAGAGGTGTCCTTGGTTACCAGTGACTGTGGGTACGGGTGTCCTTGGTTACCATGGTCACAGGTGTGTTTCCCTGGTTACCACCGACTGTCACAGGAGGGCTGTCCCTGGGTACCATTGTCACAGAGGGTTGTCCTTGGTTACCATGGTCACAGGTGGGTTTCCCTGGTTACCACCGACTGTCAGAGATGCGTCTCCCTGGTTACCACCGACTGTCACAGGCCGGTGTCCCTGGGCACTGTGAATGTCACAGGTGGGTTTCCCTGGTTACCATCAACTGTCACAGGTGAGTGTACATGGTTACCACTGACTGTCACAGGAGGGCTGTCCCTGGGTACCATTGTGACAGGAGGGGTGTCCTTGGTTACCACTAGCACAGGAGGTGTGTCCCTGGTTACCACTGACTGTCACAGGAGGGGTGTCCTTGGTTACCATGGTCGCAGGTGGGTTTCCCTGGTTACCACTGACTGTCAGAAATGCGTGTCCCTGGTTACCACCGACTGTCATATGTGCGTGTCCTGGTAACCACGGTCACAGGAGAGGTGTCCTTGGTTACCAGTGACTGTGGGTAGGGGTGTCCTTGGTTACCATGGTCACAGGTGGTTTTCCCTGGTTACCACCGAGTGTCACAGGAGGGCTGTCCCTGGGTACCATTGTCACAGGAGGGGTGTCCTTGGTTACCACTGGCACAGGAGGTGTGTCCCTGGTTGCCACTGACTGTCACAGGAGGGGTGTCCTTGGTTACCATGGTCGCAGGTGGTTTTCCCTGGTTACCACCGACTGTCACAGGAGGGCTCTCCCTGGGTACCATTGTCACAGGAGGGGTGTCCTTGGTTACCACTGGCACAGGAGGTGTGTCCCTGGTTACCACTGACTGTCACAGGAGGGGTGTCCTTGGTTAACATGGTCGCAGGTGGGTTTCCCTGGTTACCACTGACTGCCAGAGATGCGTGTCCCTGGTTACCACCGACTGTCATATGTGCGTGTCCCTGGTAGCCACGGTCACAGGAGAGGTGTCCGTGGTTACCAGTGACTGTCACAGTAGGTGTGTCCTTGGTTACCATGGTCACAGGTGGGTTTCCCTGGTTACCACCGACTGTCAGAGATGCGTGTCCCTGATTACCACCGACTGTCACAGGCCGGTGTCCCTGGGCACTGTGAATGTCACAGGTGGGTTTCCCTGGTTACCACCGACTGTCACAGGACGGCTGTCCCTGGGTACCATTGTGACAGGAGGGGTGTCCTTGGTTACCACTGGCACAGGAGGTGTGTCCCTGGTTACCACTGACTGTCACAGGAGGGGTGTCCTTGGTTACCATGGTCGCAGGTGGGTTTCCCTGGTTACCACTGACTGTCAGAGATGCGTGTCCCTGGTTACCACCGACTGTCATATATGCGTGTCCCTGGTAACCACGGTCACAGGAGAGGTGTCCGTGGTTAGCAGTGACTGTCACAGTAGGTGGGTCCTTGGTTTCCATGGCGACAGGTGGGTTTCCCTGGTTACCACCGACTGTCAGAGATGCGTGTCCCTGGTTACCACCGACTGTCACAGGCCGGTGTCCCTGGGAAATGTGAATGTCACAGGTGGGTTTCCCTGGTTACCACCGACTGTCACAGGTGAGTGTACATGGTTACCACTGACTGTCACAGGAGGGCTGTCCCTGGGTACCATTGTGACAGGAGGGGTGTCCTTGTTTACCACTGGCACAGGAGGTGTGTCCCTGGTTACCACTGACTGTCAGAAATGAGTGTCCCTGGTTACCACCGACTGTCATATGTGCGTGTCCTGGTAACCACGGTCACAGGAGAGGTGTCCTTGGTTACCAGTGACTGTGGGTAGGGGTGTCCTTGGTTACCATGGTCACAGGTGTGTTTCCCTGGTTACCACCGACTGTCACAGGAGGGATGTCCCTGGGTCCCATTGTCACAGGAGGGGTGTCCTTGGTTACCATGGTCACAGGTGGGTTTCCCTGGTTACCACCGACTGTCAGAGATGCGTCTCCCTGGTTACCACCGACTGTCACAGGCCGGTGTCCCTGGGCACTGTGAATGTCACAGGTGGGTTTCCCTGGTTACCACCGACTGTCACAGGTGAGTGTACATGGTTACCACTGACTGTCACAGGAGGGCTGTCCCTGGGTACCATTGTGACAGGAGGGGTGTCCTTGGTTACCACTGGCAAAGGAGGTGTTTGCCTGGTTACCACTGACTGTCACAGGAGGGGTGTCCTTGGTTAACATGATCGCAGGTGGGTTTCCCTGGTTACCCCCGACTGTCAGAGATGCGTCTCCCTGATAACCACGGTCACAGGAGAGGTGTCCTTGGTTACCAGTGACTGTGGGTAGGGGTGTCCTTGGTTACCATGGTCACAGGTGGTTTTCCCTGGTTACCACCGACTGTCACAGGAGGGCCGTCGCTGGGTACCATTGTCACAGGAGGGGAGTCCTTGGTTACCACTGGCACAGGAGGTGTGTCCCTGGTTACCAATGACTGTCACAGGAGGGGTGTCCTTGGTTACCATGGTCGCAGGTGGGTTTCCCTGGTTACCACTGACTGTCAGAGATGCGTGTCCCTGGTTACCACCGACTGTCATATGTGCGTGTCCTGGTAACCACGGTCACAGGAGAGGTGTCCTTGGTTACGAGTGACTGTGGGTAGGGGTGTCCTTGGTTACCATGGTCACAGGTGGTTTTCCCTGGTTACCACCGACTGTCACAGGAGGGCTGTCCCTGGGTACCATTGTCACAGGAGGGGTGTCCTTGGTTACCACTGGCACAGGAGGTGTGTCCCTGGTTACCACTGACTGTCACAGGAGGGGTGTCCTTGGCTAACATGGTCGCAGGTGGGTTTCCCTAGTTACCACTGACTGTCAGAGATGCATGTCCCTGGTTACCACCGACTGTCATATGTGCGTGTCCCTGGTAGCCACGGTCACAGGAGAGGTGTCCGTGGTTACAAGTGACTGTCACAGTAGGTGTGTCCTTGGTTACCATGGTCACAGGTGTGTTTCCCTGGTTACCACCGACTGTCACAGGAGGGCTGTCCCTGGGTCCCATTGTCACAGGAGGGGTGTCCTTGGTTACCATGGTCACAGGTGGGTTTCCCTGGTTACCACCGACTGTCAGAGATGCGTCTCCCTGCTTACCACCGACTGTCACAGGCCGGTGTCCCTGGGCACTGTGAATGTCACAGGTGGGTTTCCCTGGTTACCACCGACTGTCACAGGTGAGTGTACATGGTTACCACTGACTGTCACAGGAGGGCTGTCCCTGGGTACCATTGTGACAGGAGGGGTGTCCTTGGTTACCACTGGCACAGGAGGTGTTTGCCTGGTTACCACTGACTGTCACAGGAGGGGTGTCCTTGGTTACCGTGATCGCAGGTGGGTTTCCCTGGTTACCACTGACTGTCAGAAATGCCTGTCCCTGGTTACCACCGACTGTCATATGTGCGTGTCCTGGTAACCACGGTCACAGGAGAGGTGTCCTTGGTTACCAGTGACTGTGGGTAGGGGTGTCCTTGGTTACCATGGTCACAGGTGGGTTACCCTGGTTACCACCGACTGTCACAGGAGTGCTGTCTCTGGGTACTATTGTCACAGGAGGGGTGTCCTTGGTTACCGTGGTCACAGGTGGGTTTCCCTGGTTACCACCGACTGTCAGAGATGCGTGTCCCTGGTAACCATGTTCACAGGAGAGGTGTCCATGGTTACCAGTGACTGTGGGTAGGGGTGTCCTTGGTTACCATGGTCACAGGTGGGTTTCCCTCGTTACCACCGACTGTCACAGGAGGGCTGTCCATGGATACCATTGTCACAGGAGGGGTGTCCTTGGTTACCATGGTCACAGGTTGGTTTCCCTGGTTACCACCGACTGTCAGAAATACGTGTCCCTGGTTACCACCGACTGTCACAGGCAGGTGTCCCTGGGCACTGTGAATGTCACAGGTGGGTTTCCCTGGTTACCACCGACTGTCACAGTTGAGTGTACATGGTTACCACTGACTGTCACAGCAGGGCTGTCCATGGAAACCATTGTCCCAGGAGGGGTGTCCTTGGTTACCATGGTCACAGGTGGGTTTCCCTGGTTACCACCGACTGTCAGAGATGCGTCTCCCTGGTTACCACCGACTGTCACATGCCGGTGTACCTGGGCACTGTGAATGTCACAGGTGGGTTTCCCTGGTTACCACCAACTGTCACAGGTGAGTGTACATGGTTAACACTGACTGTCACAGGAGGGCTGTCCCTGGGTACCATTGTGACAGGAGGGGTGTCCTTGGTTACCACTAGCACAGGAGGTGTGTCCCTGGTTACCACTGACTGTCACAGGAGGGGTGTCCTTGGTTACCATGGTCGCAGGTGGGTTTCCCTGGTTACTACTGACTGTCAGAAATGCGTGTCCCTGGTTACCACCGACTGTCATATGTGCGTGTCCTGGTAACCACAGTCACAGGAGAGGTGTCCTTGGTTACCAGTGACTGTGGGCAGGGGTGTCCTTGGTTACAATGGTCACAGGTGGTTTTCCCTGGTTGCCACCGACTGTCACAGGAGGGCTGTCCCTGGGTACCATTGTCACAGGAGGGGTGTCCTTGGTTACCACTGGCACAGGAGGTGTGTCCCTGGTTACCACTGACTGTCACAGGAGGGGTGTCCTTGGGTACCATGGTCGCAGGTGGGTTTCCCTGGTTACCACTGACTGTCAGAGATGCGTGTCCCTGGTTACCACCGACTGTCATATGTGCGTGTCCTGGTAACCACGGTCACAGGAGAGGTGTCCTTGGTTACGAGTGACTGTGGGTAGGGGTGTCCTTGGTTACCATGGTCACAGGTGGTTTTCCCTGGTTACCACCGACTGTCACAGGAGGGCTGTCCCTGGGTACCATTGTCACAGGAGGGGTGTCCTTGGTTACCACTGGCACAGGAGGTGTGTCCCTGGTTACCACTGACTGTCACAGGAGGGGTGTCCTTGGTTAACATGGTCGCAGGTGGGTTTCCCTGGTTACCACTGACTGTCAGAGATGCGTGTCCTTGGTTACCACCGACTGTCATATGTGCGTGTCCCTGGTAGCCACGGTCACAGGAGAGGTGTCCGTGGTTACCAGTGACTGTCACAGTAGGTGTGTCCTTGGTTACCATGGTCACAGGTGGGTTTCCCTGGTTACCACCGACTGTCAGAGATGCGTGTCCCTGATTACCACCGACTGTCACAGGCCGGTGTCCCTGGGCACTGTGAATGTCACAGGTGGGTTTCCCTGGTTACCACCGACTGTCACAGGAGGGCTGTCCCTGGGTACCATTGTCACAGGAGGGGTGTCCTTGGTTACCATGGTCACAGGTGGGTTTCCCTGGTTACCACCGACTGTCACAGGAGGGCTGTCCCTGGGTACCATTGTGACAGGAGGGGTGTCCTTGGTTACCACTGGCACAGGAGGTGTGTCCCTGGTTACCACTGACTGTCACAGGAGGGGTGTCCTTGGTTACCATGGTCGCAGGTGGGTTTCACTGTTTACCACTGACTGTCAGAGATGCGTGTCCCTGGTTACCACCGACTGTCATATATGCGTGTCCCTGGTAACCACGGTCACAGGAGAGGTGTCCGTGGTTAGCAGTGACTGTCACAGTAGGTGGGTCCTTGGTTTCCATGGCGACAGGTGGGTTTCCCTGGTTAACACCGACTGTCAGAGATGCGTGTCCCTGGTTACCACCGACTGTCACAGGCCGGTGTCCCTGGGAAATGGGAATGTCACAGGTGGGTTTCCCTGGTTACCACCGACTGTCACAGGTGAGTGTACATGGTTACCACTGACTGTCACAGGAGGGCTGTCCCTGGGTACCATTGTGACAGGAGGGGTGTCCTTGGTTACCACTGGCACAGGAGGTGTGTCCCTGGTTACCACTGACTGTCACAGGAGGGGTGTCCTTGGGTACCATGGTCGCAGGTGGGTTTCCCTGGTTATCACTGACTGTCAGAGATGCGTGTCCCTGGTTACCACCGACTGTCATATGTGCGTGTCCTGGTAACCACGGTCACAGGAGAGGTGTCCTTGGTTACCACTGACTGTGGGTAGGGGTGTCCTTGGTTACCATGGTCACAGGTGTGTTTCCCTGGTTACCACCGACTGTCACAGGAGGGATGTCCCTGGGTCCCATTGTCACAGGAGGGGTGTCCTTGGTTACCATGGTCACAGGTGGGTTTCCCTGGTTACCACCGACTGTCAGAGATGCGTCTCCCTGGTTATAACCGACTGTCACAGGCCGGTGTCCCTGGGCACTGTGAATGTCACAGGTGGGTTTCCCTGGTTACCACCGACTGTCACAGGTGAGTGTACATGGTTACCACTGACTGTCACAGGAGGGCTGTCCCTGGGTACCATTGTGACAGGAGGGGTGTCCTTGGTTACCACTGGCAAAGGAGGTGTTTGCCTGGTTACCACTGACTGTCACAGGAGGGGTGTCCTTGGTTACCATTGTGGCAGGTGGGTTTCCCTGGTTACCACTGACTGTCAGAAATGCGTGCCCCTGGTTACCACCGACTGTCATATGTGCGTGTCCTGGTAACCACGGTCACAGGAGAGGTGTCCTTGGTTACCAGTGACTGTGGGTAGGGGTGTCCTTGGTTACCATGGTCACAGGTGGTTTTCCCTGGTTACCACCGACTGTCACAGGAGGGCTGTCCCTGGGTACCATTTTCACAGGAGGGGTGTCCTTGGTTACCACTGGCACAGGAGGTGTGTCCCTGGTTACCACTGACTGTCACAGGAGGGGTGTCCTTGGTTACCATGGTCGCAGGTGGGTTTCCCTGGTTACCACTGACTGATAGAAATGCGTGTCCCTGGTTACCACCGACTGTCATATGTGCGTGTCCTGGTAATCACGGTCACAGGAGAGGTGTCCTTGGTTACGAGTGACTGTGGGTAGGGGTGTCCTTGGTTACCATGGTCACAGGTGGTTTTCCCTGGTTACCACCGACTGTCACAGGAGGGCTGTCCCTGGGTACCATTGTCACAGGAGGGGTGTCCTTGGTTACCACTGGCACAGGAGGTGTGTCCCTGGTTACCACTGACTGTCACAGGAGGGGTGTCCTTGGTTAACATGGTCCCAGGTGGGTTTCCCTGGTTACCACGGACTGTCAGAAATGCGTGTCCCTGGTTACCACCGACTGTCATATGTGCGTGTCCCTGGTAGCCACGGTCACAGGAGAAGTGTCCGTGGTTACCATTGACTGGCACAGTAGGTGTGTCCTTGGTTACCATGGTCACAGGTGGGTTTCCCTGGTTACCACCGACTGTCAGAGATGCGTGTCCCTGATTACCACCGACTGTCACAGGCCGGTGTCCCTGGGCACTGTGAATGTCACAGGTGGGTTTCCCTGGTTACCACCGACTGTCACAGGACGGCTGTCCCTGGGTACCATTGTCACAGGAGGGGTGTCCTTGGTTACCATGGTCACAGGTGGGTTTCCCTGGTTACCACCGACTGTTACAGGAGGGCTGTCCCTGGGTACCATTGTCACAGGAGGGGTGTCCTTGGTTACCATGGTCACAGGTGGGTTTCCCTGGTTACCACCGACTGTCAGAGATGCGTCTCCCTGATAACCACGGTCACAGGAGATGTGTCCTTGGTTACCAGTGACTGTGGGTACGGGTATCCTTGGTTACCATGGTCACAGGTGTGTTTCCCTGGTTACCACCGACTGTCACAGGAGGGCTGTCCCTGGGTACCATTGTCACAGAGGGTTGTCCTTGGTTACCATGGTCACAGGTGGGTTTCCCTGGTTACCACCGACTGTCACAGGAGGGCTGTCCCTGGGTACCATTGTCACAGGAGGGGTGTCCTTGGTTACCATGGTCACAGGTGGGTTTCCCTGGTTACCCCCGACTGTCAGAGATGCGTCTCCCTGATAACCACGGTCACAGGAGAGGTGTCCTTGGTTACCAGTGACTGTGGGTAGGGGTGTCCTTGGTTACCATGGTCACAGGTGGTTTTCCCTGGTTACCACCGACTGTCACAGGAGGGCCGTCCCTGGGTACCATTGTCACAGGAGGGGTGTCCTTGGTTACCACTGGCACAGGAGGTGTGTCCCTGGTTACCAATGACTGTCACAGGAGGGGTGTCCTTGGTTACCATTGTCGCAGGTGTGTTTCCCTGGTTACCACTGACTGTCAGAGATGCGTGTCCCTGGTTACCACCGACTGTCATATGTGCGTGTCCTGGTAACCACGGTCACAGGAGAGGTGTCCTTGGTTACGAGTGACTGTGAGTAGGGGTGTCCTTGGTTACCAAGGTCACAGGTGGTTTTCCCTGGTTACCACCGACTGTCACAGGAGGGCTGTCCCTGGGTACCATTGTCACAGGAGGGGTGTCCTTGGTTACCACTGGCACAGGAGGTGTGCCCTGGTTACCACTGACTGTCACAGGAGGGGTGTCCTTGGCTAACATGTTCGCAGGTGGGTTTCCCTGTTTACCACTGACTGTCAGAGATGCATGTCCCTGGTTACCACCGACTGTCATATGTGCGTGTCCCTGGTAGCCACGGTCACAGGAGAGGTGTCCGTGGTTACAAGTGACTGTCACAGTAGGTGTGTCCTTGGTTACCATGGTCACAGGTGGGTTTCCCTGGTTACCACCGACTGTCAGAGATGCGTGTCCCTGATTACCACCGACTGTCACAGGCCGGTGTCCCTGGGCACTGTGAATGTCACAGGTGGGTTTCCCTGGTTACCACCGACTGTCAGAGATGCGTCTCCCTGATAACCACGGTCACATGAGAGGTGTCCTTGGTTACCAGTGACTGTGGGTACGGGTGTCCTTGGTTACCATGGTCACAGGTGTGTTTCCCTGGTTACCACCGACTGTCACAGGAGGGCTGTCCCTGGGTACCATTGTCACAGAGGGGTGTCCTTGGTTACGATGGTCACAGGTGGGTTTCCCTGGTTACCACCGACTGTCAGAGATGCGTCTCCCTGGTTACCACCGACTGTCACAGGCCGGTGTCCCTGGGCACTGTGAATGACACAGGTGGGTTTCCCTGGTTACCATCAACTGTCACAGGTGAGTGTACATGGTTACCACTGACTGTCACAGGAGGTCTGTCCCTGGGTACCATTGTGACAGGAGGGGTGTCCTTGGTTACCACTAGCACAGGAGGTGTGTCCCTGGTTACCACTGACTGTCACAGGAGGGGTGTCCTTGGTTACCATGGTCGCAGGTGGGTTTCCCTGGTTACCACTGACTGTCAGAAATGCGTGTCCCTGGTTACCACCGACTGTCATATGTGCGTGTCCTGGTAACCAAGGTCACAGGAGAGGTGTCCTTGGTTACCAGTGACTGTGGGTAGGGGTGTCCTTGGTTACCATGGTCACAGGTGGTTTTCCCTGGTTACCACCGAGTGTCACAGGAGGGCTGTCCCTGGGTACCATTGTCACAGGAGGGGTGTCCTTGGTTACCACTGGCACAGGAGGTGTGTCCCTGGTTACCACTGACTGTCACAGGAGGGGTGTCCTTGGTTACCATGGTCGCAGGTGGTTTTCCCTGGTTACCACCGACTGTCACAGGAGGGCTCTCCCTGGGTACCATTGTCACAGGAGGGGTGTCCTTGGTTACCACTGGCACAGGAGGTGTGTCCCTGGTTACCACTGACTGTCACAGGAGGGGTGTCCTTGGTTACCATTGTCGCAGGTGGGTTTCCCTGGTTACCACTGACTGTCAGAGATGCGTGTCCCTGGTTACCACCGACTGTCATATGTGCGTGTCCTGGTAACCACGGTCACAGGAGAGGTGTCCTTGGTTACGAGTGACTGTGGGTAGGGGTGTCCTTGGTTACCAAGGTCACAGGTGGTTTTCCCTGGTTACCACCGACTGTCACAGGAGGGCTGTCCCTGGGTACCATTGTCACAGGATGGGTGTCCTTGGTTACCACTGGCACAGGAGGTGTGCCCTGGTTACCACTGACTGTCACAGGAGGGGTGTCCTTGGTTAACATGTTCGCAGGTGGGTTTCCCTGTTTACCACTGACTGTCAGAGATGCATGTCCCTGGTTACCACCGACTGTCATATGTGCGTGTCCCTGGTAGCCACGGTCACAGGAGAGGTGTCCGTGGTTACAAGTGACTGTCACAGTAGGTGTGTCCTTGGTTACCATGGTCACAGGTGGGTTTCCCTGGTTACCACTGACTGTCAGAGATGCGTGTCCCTGATTACCACCGACTGTCACAGGCCGGTGTCCCTGGGCACTGTGAATGTCACAGGTGGGTTTCCCTGGTTACCACCGACTGTCAGAGATGCGTCTCCCTGATAACCACGGTCACATGAGAGGTGTCCTTGGTTACCAGTGACTGTGGGTAGGGGTGTCCTTGGTTACCAAGGTCACAGGTGGTTTTCCCTGGTTACCACCGACTGTCACAGGAGGGCTGTCCCTGGGTACCATTGTCACAGGATGGGTGTCCTTGGTTACCACTGGCACAGGAGGTGTGTCCCTGGTTACCACTGACTGGCACAGGAGGTGTGCCCTGGTTACCACTGACTGTCACAGGAGGGGTGTCCTTGGTTACCATGGTCACAGGTGTGTTTCCCTGGTTACCACCGACTGTCACAGGAGGGCTGTCCCTGGGTACCATTGTCACAGAGGGGTGTCCTTGGTTACCATGGTCACAGGTGGGTTTCCCTGGTTACCACCGACTGTCAGAGATGCGTCTCCCTGGTTACCACCGACTGTCACAGGCCGGTGTCCCTGGGCACTGTGAATGTCACAGGTGGGTTTCCCTGGTTACCATCAACTGTCACAGGTGAGTGTACATGGTTACCACTGACTGTCACAGGAGGGCTGTCCCTGGGTACCATTGTGACAGGAGGGGTGTCCTTGGTTACCACTAGCACAGGAGGTGTGTCCCTGGTTACCACTGACTGTCACAGGAGGGGTGTCCTTGGTTACCATGGTCGCAGGTGGGTTTCCCTGGTTACCACTGACTGTCAGAAATGCGTGTCCCTGGTTACCACCGACTGTCATATGTGCGTGTCCTGGTAACCACGGTCACAGGAGAGGTGTCCTTGGTTACCAGTGACTGTGGGTAGGGGTGTCCTTGGTTACCATGGTCACAGGTGGTTTTCCCTGGTTACCACCGAGTGTCACAGGAGGGCTGTCCCTGGGTACCATTGTCACAGGAGGGGTGTCCTTGGTTACCACTGGCACAGGAGGTGTGTCCCTGGTTACCACTGACTGTCACAGGAGGGGTGTCCTTGGTTACCATGGTCGCAGGTGGTTTTCCCTGGTTACCACCGACTGTCACAGGAGGGCTCTCCCTGGGTACCATTGTCACAGGAGGGGTGTCCTTGGTTACCACTGGCACAGGAGGTGTGTCCCTGGTTACCACTGACTGTCACAGGAGGGGTGTCCTTGGTTAACATGGTCGCAGGTGGGTTTCCCTGGTTACCACTGACTGTCAGAGATGCGTGTCCCTGGTTACCACCGACTGTCATATGTGCGTGTCCCTGGTAGCCACGGTCACAGGAGAGGTGTCCGTGGTTACCAGTGACTGTCACAGTAGGTGTGTCCTTGGTTACCATGGTCACAGGTGGGTTTCCCTGGTTACCACCGACTGTCAGAGATGCGTGTCCCTGATTACCACCGACTGTCACAGGCCGGTGTCCCTGGGCACTGTGAATGTCACAGGTGGGTTTCCCTGGTTACCACCGACTGTCATAGGACGGCTGTCCCTGGGTACCATTGTGACAGGAGGGGTGTCCTTGGTTACCACTGGCACAGGAGGTGTGTCCCTGGTTACCACTGACTGTCACAGGAGGCGTGTCCTTGGTTACCATGGTCGCAGGTGGGTTTCCCTGGTTACCACCGACTGTCATATGTGCGTGTCCCTGGTAACTACGGTCACAGGAGAGGTGTCCGTGGTTAGCAGTGACTGTCACAGTAGGTGGGTCCTTGGTTTCCATGGCGACAGGTGGGTTTCCCTGGTTACCACCGACTGTCAGAGATGCGTGTCCCTGGTTACCACCGACTGTCACAGGCCGGTGTCCCTGGGAAATGTGAATGTCACAGGTGGGTTTCCCTGGTTACCACCGACTGTCACAGGTGAGTGTACATGGTTACCACTGACTGTCACAGGAGGGCTGTCCCTGGGTACCATTGTGACAGGAGGGGTGTCCTTGTTTACCACTGGCACAGGAGGTGTGTCCCTGGTTACCACTGACTGTCAGAAATGCGTGTCCCTGGTTACACCGACTGTCATATGTGCGTGTCCTGGTAACCACGGTCACAGGAGAGGTGTCCTTGGTTACCAGTGACTGTGGGTAGGGGTGTCCTTGGTTACCATGGTCACAGGTGTGTTTCCCTGGTTACCACCGACTGTCACAGGAGGGATGTCCCTGGGTCCCATTGTCACAGGAGGGGTGTCCTTGGTTACCATGGTCACAGGTGGGTTTCCCTGGTTACCACCGACTGTCAGAGATGCGTCTCCCTGGTTACCACCGACTGTCACAGGCCGGTGTCCCTGGGCACTGTGAATGTCACAGGTGGGTTTCCCTGGTTACCACCGACTGTCACAGGTGAGTGTACATGGTTACCACTGACTGTCACAGGAGGGCTGTCCCTGGGTACCATTGTGACAGGAGGGGTGTCCTTGGTTACCACTGGCAAAGGAGGTGTTTGCCTGGTTACCACTGACTGTCACAGGAGGGGTGTCCTTGGTTAACATGATCGCAGGTGGGTTTCCCTGGTTACCCCCGACTGTCAGAGATGCGTCTCCCTGATAACCACGGTCACAGGAGAGGTGTCCTTGGTTACCAGTGACTGTGGGTAGGGGTGTCCTTGGTTACCATGGTCACAGGTGGTTTTCCCTGGTTACCACCGACTGTCACAGGAGGGCCGTCGCTGGGTACCATTGTCACAGGAGGGGAGTCCTTGGTTACCACTGGCACAGGAGGTGTGTCCCTGGTTACCAATGACTGTCACAGGAGGGGTGTCCTTGGTTACCATGGTCGCAGGTGGGTTTCCCTGGTTACCACTGACTGTCAGAGATGCGTGTCCCTGGTTACCACCGACTGTCATATGTGCGTGTCCTGGTAACCACGGTCACAGGAGAGGTGTCCTTGGTTACGAGTGACTGTGGGTAGGGGTGTCCTTGGTTACCATGGTCACAGGTGGTTTTCCCTGGTTACCACCGACTGTCACAGGAGGGCTGTCCCTGGGTACCATTGTCACAGGAGGGGTGTCCTTGGTTACCACTGGCACAGGAGGTGTGTCCCTGGTTACCACTGACTGTCACAGGAGGGGTGTCCTTGGCTAACATGGTCGCAGGTGGGTTTCCCTAGTTACCACTGACTGTCAGAGATGCATGTCCCTGGTTACCACCGACTGTCACATGCCGGTGTACCTGGGCACTGTGAATGTCACAGGTGGGTTTCCCTGGTTACCACCGACTGTCACAGGCAGGTGTCCCTGGGCACTGTGAATGTCACAGGTGGGTTTCCCTGGTTACCACCGACTGTCACAGTTGAGTGTACATGGTTACCACTGACTGTCACAGCAGGGCTGTCCCTGGGTACCATTGTCACAGGAGGGGTGTCCTTGGTTACCATGGTCACAGGTGGGTTTCCCTGGTTACCACCGACTGTCAGAGATGCGTCTCCCTGGTTACCACCGACTGTCACATGCCGGTGTACCTGGGCACTGTGAATGTCACAGGTGGGTTTCCCTGGTTACCACCAACTGTCACAGGTGAGTGTACATGGTTACCACTGACTGTCACAGGAGGGCTGTCCCTGGGTACCATTGTGACAGGAGGGGTGTCCTTGGTTACCACTAGCACAGGAGGTGTGTCCCTGGTTACCACTGACTGTCACAGGAGGGGTGTCCTTGGTTACCATGGTCGCAGGTGGGTTTCCCTGGTTACTACTGACTGTCAGAAATGCGTGTCCCTGGTTACCACCGACTGTCATATGTGCGTGTCCTGGTAACCACAGTCACAGGAGAGGTGTCCTTGGTTACCAGTGACTGTGGGCAGGGGTGTCCTTGGTTACAATGGTCACAGGTGGTTTTCCCTGGTTGCCACCGACTGTCACAGGAGGGCTGTCCCTGGGTACCATTGTCACAGGAGGGGTGTCCTTGGTTACCACTGGCACAGGAGGTGTGTCCCTGGTTACCACTGACTGTCACAGGAGGGGTGTCCTTGGGTACCATGGTCGCAGGTGGGTTTCCCTGGTTACCACTGACTGTCAGAGATGCGTGTCCCTGGTTACCACCGACTGTCATATGTGCGTGTCCTGGTAACCACGGTCACAGGAGAGGTGTCCTTGGTTACGAGTGACTGTGGGTAGGGGTGTCCTTGGTTACCATGGTCACAGGTGGTTTTCCCTGGTTACCACCGACTGTCACAGGAGGGCTGTCCCTGGGTACCATTGTCACAGGAGGGGTGTCCTTGGTTACCACTGGCACAGGAGGTGTGTCCCTGGTTACCACTGACTGTCACAGGAGGGGTGTCCTTGGTTAACATGGTCGCAGGTGGGTTTCCCTGGTTACCACTGACTGTCAGAGATGCGTGTCCTTGGTTACCACCGACTGTCATATGTGCGTGTCCCTGGTAGCCACGGTCACAGGAGAGGTGTCCGTGGTTACCAGTGACTGTCACAGTAGGTGTGTCCTTGGTTACCATGGTCACAGGTGGGTTTCCCTGGTTACCACCGACTGTCAGAGATGCGTGTCCCTGATTACCACCGACTGTCACAGGCCGGTGTCCCTGGGCACTGTGAATGTCACAGGTGGGTTTCCCTGGTTACCACCGACTGTCACAGGAGGGCTGTCCCTGGGTACCATTGTCACAGGAGGGGTGTCCTTGGTTACCATGGTCACAGGTGGGTTTCCCTGGTTACCACCGACTGTCACAGGAGGGCTGTCCCTGGGTACCATTGTGACAGGAGGGGTGTCCTTGGTTACCACTGGCACAGGAGGTGTGTCCCTGGTTACCACTGACTGTCACAGGAGGGGTGTCCTTGGTTACCATGGTCGCAGGTGGGTTTCCCTGTTTACCACTGACTGTCAGAGATGCGTGTCCCTGGTTACCACCGACTGTCATATATGCGTGTCCCTGGTAACCACGGTCACAGGAGAGGTGTCCGTGGTTAGCAGTGACTGTCACAGTAGGTGGGTCCTTGGTTTCCATGGCGACAGGTGGGTTTCCCTGGTTACCACCGACTGTCAGAGATGCGTGTCCCTGGTTACCACCGACTGTCACAGGCCGGTGTCCCTGGGAAATGGGAATGTCACAGGTGGGTTTCCCTGGTTACCACCGACTGTCACAGGTGAGTGTACATGGTTACCACTGACTGTCACAGGAGGGCTGTCCCTGGGTACCATTGTGACAGGAGGGGTGTCCTTGGTTACCACTGGCACAGGAGGTGTGTCCCTGGTTACCACTGACTGTCACAGGAGGGTTGTCCTTGGGTAACATGGTCGCAGGTGGGTTTCCCTGGTTATCACTGACTGTCAGAGATGCGTGTCCCTGGTTACCACCGACTGTCATATGTGCGTGTCCTGGTAACCACGGTCACAGGAGAGGTGTCCTTGGTTACCAGTGACTGTGGGTAGGGGTGTCCTTGGTTACCATGGTCACAGGTGTGTTTCCCTGGTTACCACCGACTGTCACAGGAGGGATGTCCCTGGGTCCCATTGTCACAGGAGGGGTGTCCTTGGTTACCATGGTCACAGGTGGGTTTCCCTGGTTACCACCGACTGTCAGAGATGCGTCTCCCTGGTTACCACCGACTGTCACAGGCCGGTGTCCCTGGGCACTGTGAATGTCACAGGTGGGTTTCCCTGGTTACCACCGACTGTCACAGGTGAGTGTACATGGTTACCACTGACTGTCACAGGAGGGCTGTCCCTGGGTACCATTGTGACAGGAGGGGTGTCCTTGGTTACCACTGGCAAAGGAGGTGTTTGCCTGGTTACCACTGACTGTCACAGGAGGGGTGTCCTTGGTTAACATGATCGCAGGTGGGTTTCCCTGGTTACCACTGACTGTCAGAAATGCGTGTCCCTGGTTACCACCGACTGTCTTATGTGCGTGTCCTGGTAACCACGGTCACAGGAGAGGTGTCCTTGGTTACCAGTGACTGTGGGTAGGGGTGTCCTTGGTTACCATGGTCACAGGTGGTTTTCCCTGGTTACCACCGACTGTCACAGGAGGGCTGTCCCTGGGTACCATTTTCACAGGAGGGGTGTCCTTGGTTACCACTGGCACAGGAGGTGTGTGCCTGGTTACCACTGACTGTCACAGGAGGGGTGTCCTTGGTTACCATGGTCGCAGGTGGGTTTCCCTGGTTACCACTGACTGATAGAGATGCGTGTCCCTGGTTACCACCGACTGTCATATGTGCGTGTCCTGGTAATCACGGTCACAGGAGAGGTGTCCTTGGTTACGAGTGACTGTGGGTAGGGGTGTCCTTGGTTACCATGGTCACAGGTGGTTTTCCCTGGTTACCACCGACTGTCACAGGAGGGCTGTCCCTGGGTACCATTGTCACAGGAGGGGTGTCCTTGGTTACCACTGGAACAGGAGGTGTGTCCCTGGTTACCACTGACTGTCACAGGAGGGGTGTCCTTGGTTAACATGGTCCCAGGTGGGTTTCCCTGGTTACCACGGACTGTCAGAAATGCGTGTCCCTGGTTACCACCGACTGTCATATGTGCGTGTCCCTGGTAGCCACGGTCACAGGAGAAGTGTCCGTGGTTACCATTGACTGGCACAGTAGGTGTGTCCTTGGTTACCATGGTCACAGGTGGGTTTCCCTGGTTACCACCGACTGTCAGAGATGCGTGTCCCTGATTACCACCGACTGTCACAGGCCGGTGTCCCTTGGCACTGTGAATGTCACAGGTGGGTTTCCCTGGTTACCACCGACTGTCACAGGACGGCTGTCCCTGGGTACCATTGTCACAGGAGGGGTGTCCTTGGTTACCATGGTCACAGGTGGGTTTCCCTGGTTACCACCGACTGTTACAGGAGGGCTGTCCCTGGGTACCATTGTCACAGGAGGGGTGTCCTTGGTTACCATGGTCACAGGTGGGTTTCCCTGGTTACCACCGACTGTCAGAGATGCGTCTCCCTGATAACCACGGTCACAGGAGATGTGTCTTGGTTACCAGTGACTGTGGGTACGGGTGTCCTTGGTTACCATGGTCACAGGTGTGTTTCCCTGGTTACCACCGACTGTCACAGGAGGGCTGTCCCTGGGTACCATTGTCACAGAGGGTTGTCCTTGGTTACCATGGTCACAGGTGGGTTTCCCTGGTTACCACCGACTGTCACAGGAGGGCTGTCCCTGGGTACCATTGTCACAGGAGGGGTGTCCTTGGTTACCATGGTCACAGGTGGGTTTCCCTGGTTACCCCCGACTGTCAGAGATGCGTCTCCCTGATAACCACGGTCACAGGAGAGGTGTCCTTGGTTACCAGTGACTGTGGGTAGGGGTGTCCTTGGTTACCATGGTCACAGGTGGTTTTCCCTGGTTACCACCGACTGTCACAGGAGGGCCGTCCCTGGGTACCATTGTCACAGGAGGGGTGTCCTTGGTTACCACTGGCACAGGAGGTGTGTCCCTGGTTACCAATGACTGTCACAGGAGGGGTGTCCTTGGTTACCATTGTCGCAGGTGGGTTTCCCTGGTTACCACTGACTGTCAGAGATGCGTGTCCCTGGTTACCACCGACTGTCATATGTGCGTGTCCTGGTAACCACGGTCACAGGAGAGGTGTCCTTGGTTACGAGTGACTGTGGGTAGGGGTGTCCTTGGTTACCAAGGTCACAGGTGGTTTTCCCTGGTTACCACCGACTGTCACAGGAGGGCTGTCCCTGGGTACCATTGTCACAGGAGGGGTGTCCTTGGTTACCACTGGCACAGGAGGTGTGCCCTGGTTACCACTGACTGTCACAGGAGGGGTGTCCTTGGTTAACATGTTCGCAGGTGGGTTTCCCTGTTTACCACTGACTGTCAGAGATGCATGTCCCTGGTTACCACCGACTGTCATATGTGCGTGTCCCTGGTAGCCACGGTCACAGGAGAGGTGTCCGTGGTTACAAGTGACTGTCACAGTAGGTGTGTCCTTGGTTACCATGGTCACAGGTGGGTTTACCTGGTTACCACCGACTGTCAGAGATGCGTGTCCCTGATTACCACCGACTGTCACAGGCCGGTGTCCCTGGGCACTGTGAATGTCACAGGTGGGTTTCCCTGGTTACCACCGACTGTCAGAGATGCGTCTCCCTGATAACCACGGTCACATGAGAGGTGTCCTTGGTTACCAGTGACTGTGGGTACGGGTGTCCTTGGTTACCATGGTCACAGGTGTGTTTCCCTGGTTACCACCGACTGTCACAGGAGGGCTGTCCCTGGGTACCATTGTCACAGAGGGGTGTCCTTGGTTACCATGGTCACAGGTGGGTTTCCCTGGTTACCACCGACTGTCAGAGATGCGTCTCCCTGGTTACCACCGACTGTCACAGGCCGGTGTCCCTGGGCACTGTGAATGACACAGGTGGGTTTCCCTGGTTACCATCAACTGTCACAGGTGAGTGTACATGGTTACCACTGACTGTCACAGGAGGGCTGTCCCTGGGTACCATTGTGACAGGAGGGGTGTCCTTGGTTACCACTAGCACAGGAGGTGTGTCCCTGGTTACCACTGACTGTCACAGGAGGGGTGTCCTTGGTTACCATGGTCGCAGGTGGGTTTCCCTGGTTACCACTGACTGTCAGAAATGCGTGTCCCTGGTTACCACCGACTGTCATATGTGCGTGTCCTGGTAACCAAGGTCACAGGAGAGGTGTCCTTGGTTACCAGTGACTGTGGGTAGGGGTGTCCTTGGTTACCATGGTCACAGGTGGTTTTCCCTGGTTACCACCGAGTGTCACAGGAGGGCTGTCCCTGGGTACCATTGTCACAGGAGGGGTGTCCTTGGTTACCACTGGCACAGGAGGTGTGTCCCTGGTTACCACTGACTGTCACAGGAGGGGTGTCCTTGGTTACCATGGTCGCAGGTGGTTTTCCCTGGTTACCACCGACTGTCACAGGAGGGCTCTCCCTGGGTACCATTGTCACAGGAGGGGTGTCCTTGGTTACCACTGGCACAGGAGGTGTGTCCCTGGTTACCACTGACTGTCACAGGAGGGGTGTCCTTGGTTACCATTGTCGCAGGTGGGTTTCCCTGGTTACCACTGACTGTCAGAGATGCGTGTCCCTGGTTAACACCGACTGTCATATGTGCGTGTCCTGGTAACCACGGTCACAGGAGAGGTGTCCTTGGTTACGAGTGACTGTGGGTAGGGGTGTCCTTGGTTACCATGGTCACAGGTGGTTTTCCCTGGTTACCACCGACTGTCACAGGAGGGCCGTCCCTGGGTACCATTGTCACAGGAGGGGAGTCCTTGGTTACCACTGGCACAGGAGGTGTGTCCCTGGTTACCAATGACTGTCACAGGAGGGGTGTCCTTGGTTACCATGGTCGCAGGTGGGTTTCCCTGGTTACCACTGACTGTCAGAGATGCGTGTCCCTGGTTAACACCGACTGTCATATGTGCGTGTCCTGGTAACCACGGTCACAGGAGAGGTGTCCTTGGTTACGAGTGACTGTGGGTAGGGGTGTCCTTGGTTACCATGGTCACAGGTGGTTTTCCCTGGTTACCACCGACTGTCACAGGAGGGCTGTCCCTGGGTACCATTGTCACAGGAGGGGTGTCCTTGGTTACCACTGGCACAGGAGGTGTGTCCCTGGTTACCACTGACTGTCACAGGAGGGGTGTCCTTGGCTAACATGGTCGCAGGTGGGTTTCCCTAGTTACCACTGACTGTCAGAGATGCATGTCCCTGGTTACCACCGACTGTCATATGTGCGTGTCCCTGGTAGCCACGGTCACAGGAGAGGTGTCCGTGGTTACAAGTGACTGTCACAGTAGGTGTGTCCTTGGTTACCATGGTCACAGGTAGGTTTCCCTGGTTACCACCGACTGTCAGAGATGCGTGTCCCTGATTACCACCGACTGTCACAGGCCGGTGTCCCTGGGCACTGTGAATGTCACAGGTGGGTTTCCCTGGTTACCACCGACTGTCAGAGATGCGTCTCCCTGATAACCACGGTCACATGAGAGGTGTCCTTGGTTACCAGTGACTGTGGGTACGGGTGTCCTTGGTTACCATGGTCACAGGTGTGTTTCCCTGGTTACCACCGACTGTCACAGGAGGGCTGTCCCTGGGTACCATTGTCACAGAGGGGTGTCCTTGGTTACCATGGTCACAGGTGGGTTTCCCTGGTTACCACCGACTGTCAGAGATGCGTCTCCCTGGTTACCACCGACTGTCACAGGCCGGTGTCCGTGGGCACTGTGAATGTCACAGGTGGGTTTCCCTGGTTACCACCAACTGTCACAGGTGAGTGTACATGGTTACCACTGACTGTCACAGGAGGGCTGTCCCTGGGTACCATTGTGACAGGAGGGGTGTCCTTGGTTACCACTAGCACAGGAGGTGTGTCCCTGGTTACCACTGACTGTCACAGGAGGGGTGTCCTTGGTTACCATGGTCGCAGGTGGGTTTCCCTGGTTACCATTGACTGTCAGAAATGCGTGTCCCTGGTTACCACCGACTGTCATATGTGCGTGTCCTGGTAACCACGGTCACAGGAGAGGTGTCCTTGGTTACCAGTGACTGTGGGTAGGGGTATCCTTGGTTACCATGGTCACAGGTGGTTTTCCCTGGTTACCACCGACTGTCACAGGAGGGCTGTCCCTGGGTACCATTGTCACAGGAGGGGTGTCCTTGGTTACCACTGGCACAGGAGGTGTGTCCCTGGTTACCACTGACTGTCACAGGAGGGCTGTCCTTGGTTACCATGGTCGCAGGTGGTTTTCCCTGGTTACCACCGACTGTCACAGGAGGGCTGTCCCTGGGTACCATTGTCACAGGAGGGGTGTCCTTGGTTACCACTGGCACAGGAGGTGTGTCCCTGGTTACCACTGACTGTCACAGGAGGGGTGTCCTTGGTTAACATGGTCGCAGGTGGGTTTCCCTGGTTACCACTGACTGTCAGAGATGCGTGTCCCTGGTTACCACCGACTGTCATATGTGCGTGTCCCTGGTAGCCACGGTCACAGGAGAGGTGTCCGTGGTTACCAGTGACTGTCACAGTAGGTGTGTCCTTGGTTACCATGGTCACAGGTGGGTTTCCCTGGTTACCACCGACTGTCAGAGATGCGTGTCCCTGATTACCACCGACTGTCACAGGCCGGTGTCCCTGGGCACTGTGAATGTCACAGGTGGGTTTCCCTGGTTACCACCGACTGTCACAGGACGGCTGTCCCTGGGTACCATTGTCACTGGAGGGGTTTCCTTGGTTACCATGGTCACAGGTGGTTTTCCCTGGTTACCACCGACTGTCACAGGAGGGCTGTCCCTGGGTACCATTGTCACAGGAGGGGTGTCCTTGGTTACCACTGGCACAGGAGGTGTGTCCCTGGTTACCACTGACTGTCACAGGAGGGGTGTCCTTGGTTAACATGGTCGCAGGTGGGTTTCCCTGGTTACCACCGACTGTCACAGGAGGGCTGTCCCTGGGTACCATTGTCACAGGAGGGGTGTCCTTGGTTACCATGGTCACAGGTGGGTTTCCCTGGTTACCACCGACTGTCAGAGATGCGTCTCCCTGATAACCACGGTCACAGGAGGGGTGTCCTTGGTTACCAGTGACTGTGGGTACGGGTGTCCTTGGTTACCATGGTCACAGGTGTGTTTCCCTGGTTACCACCGACTGTCACAGGAGGGCTGTCCCTGGGTACCATTGTCACAGAGGGGTGTCCTTGGTTACGATGGTCACAGGTGGGTTTCCCTGGTTACCACCGACTGTCAGAGATGCGTCTCCCTGGTTACCACCGACTGTCACAGGCCGGTGTCCCTGGGCACTGTGAATGTCACAGGTGGGTTTCCCTGGTTACCACCAACTGTCACAGGTGAGTGTACATGGTTACCACTGACTGTCACAGGAGGGCTGTCCCTGGGTACCATTGTGACAGGAGGGGTGTCCTTGGTTACCACTAGCACAGGAGGTGTGTCCCTGGTTACCACTGACTGTCACAGGAGGGGTGTCCTTGGTTACCATGGTCGCAGGTGGGTTTCCCTGGTTACCACTGACTGTCAGAAATGCGTGTCCCTGGTTACCACCGACTGTCATATGTGCGTGTCCTGGTAACCACGGTCACAGGAGAGGTGTCCTTGGTTACCAGTGACTGTGGGTAGGGGTATCCTTGGTTACCATGGTCACAGGTGGTTTTCCCTGGTTACCACCGACTGTCACAGGAGGGCTGTCCCTGGGTACCATTTTCACAGGAGGGGTGTCCTTGGTTACCACTGGCACAGGAGGTGTGTCCCTGGTTACCACTGACTGTCACAGGAGGGGTGTCCTTGGTTACCATGGTCGCAGGTGGGTTTCCCTGGTTACCACTGACTGATAGAGATGCGTGTCCCTGGTTACCACCGACTGTCATATGTGCGTGTCCTCGTAATCAGGGTCACAGGAGAGGTGTCCTTGGTTACGAGTGACTGTGGGTATGGGTGTCCTTGGTTACCATGGTCACAGGTGGTTTTCCCTGGTTACCACCGACTGTCACAGGAGGGCTGTCCCTGTGTACCATTGTCACAGGAGGGGTGTCCTTGGTTACCACTGGCACAGGAGGTGTGTCCCTGGTTACCACTGACTGTCACAGGAGGGGTGTCCTTGGTTACCATGGTCGCAGGTGGGTTTCCCTGGTTACCACTGACTGTCAGAAATGCGTATCCCTGGTTACCACCGACTGTCATATGTGCGTGTCCCTGGTAGCCACGGTCACAGGAGAAGTGTCCGTGGTTACCATTGACTGGCACAGTAGGTGTGTCCTTGGTTACCATGGTCACAGGTGGGTTTCCCTGGTTACCTCCGACTGTCAGAGATGCGTGTCCCTGATTACCACCGACTGTCACAGGCCGGTGTCCCTGGGCACTGTGAATGTCACAGGTGGGTTTCCCTGGTTACCACCGACTGTCACAGGACGGCTGTCCCTGGGTACCATTGTCACAGGAGGGGTGTCCTTGGTTACCATGGTCACAGGTGGGTTTCCCTGGTTACCACCGACTGTTACAGGAGGGCTGTCCCTGGGTACCATTCTCACAGGAGGGGTGTCCTTGGTTACCATGGTCACAGGTGGGTTTCCCTGGTTACCACCGACTGTCACAGGAGGGCTGTCCCTGGGTACCATTGTCACAGAGGGGTGTCCTTGGTTACCATGGTCACAGGTGGGTTTCCCTGGTTACCACCGACTGTCACAGGAGGGCTGTCCCTGGGTACCATTGTCACAGGAGGGGTGTCCTTGGTTACCATGGTCACAGGTGGGTTTCTCTGGTTACCCCCGACTGTCAGAGATGCGTCTCCCTGATAACCACGGTCACAGGAGAGGTGTCCTTGGTTACCAGTGACTGTGGGTAGGGGTGTCCTTGGTTACCATGGTCACAGGTGGTTTTCCCTGGTTACCACCGACTGTCACAGGAGGGCCGTCCCTGGGTACCATTGTCACAGGAGGGGAGTCCTTGGTTACCACTGGCACAGGAGGTGTGTCCCTGGTTACCAATGACTGTCACAGGAGGGGTGTCCTTGGTTACCATGGTCGCAGGTGGGTTTCCCTGGTTACCACTGACTGTCAGAGATGCGTGTCCCTGGTTAACACCGACTGTCATATGTGCGTGTCCTGGTAACCACGGTCACAGGAGAGGTGTCCTTGGTTACGAGTGACTGTGGGTAGGGGTGTCCTTGGTTACCATGGTCACAGGTGGTTTTCCCTGGTTACCACCGACTGTCAGAGATGCGTGTCCCTGATTACCACCGACTGTCACAGGCCGGTGTCCCTGGGCACTGTGAATGTCACAGGTGGGTTTCCCTGGTTACCACCGACTGTCACAGGACGGCTGTCCCTGGGTACCATTGTCACAGGAGGGGTGTCCTTGGTTACCATGGTCACAGGTGGGTTTCCCTGGTTACCACCGACTGTCACAGGAGGGCTGTCCCTGGGTACCATTGTGACAGGAGGGGTGTCCTTGGTTACCACTGGCACAGGAGGTGTGTCCCTGGTTACCACTGACTGTCACAGGAGGGGTGTCCTTGGTTACCATGGTCGCAGGTGGGTTTCCCTGGTTACCACTGACTGTCCGAGATGCGTGTCCCTGGTTACCACCGACTGTCATATATGCGTGTCCCTGGTAACCACGGTCACAGGAGAGGTGTCCGTGGTTAGCAGTGACTGTCACAGTAGGTGGGTCCTTGGTTTCCATGGCGACAGGTGGGTTTCCCTGGTTACCACCGACTGTCAGAGATGCGTGTCCCTGGTTACCACCGACTGTCACAGGCCGGTGTCCCTGGGAAATGTGAATGTCACAGGTGGGTTTCCCTGGTTACCACCGACTGTCACAGGTGAGTGTACATGGTTACCACTGACTGTCACAGGAGGGCTGTCCCTGGGTACCATTGTGACAGGAGGGGTGTCCTTGTTTACCACTGGCACAGGAGGTGTGTCCCTGGTTACCACTGACTGTCAGAAATGCGTGTCCCTGGTTACCACCGACTGTCATATGTGCGTGTCCTGGTAACCACGGTCACAGGAGAGGTGTCCTTGGTTACCAGTGACTGTGGGTAGGGGTGTCCTTGGTTACCATGGTCACAGGTGTGTTTCCCTGCTTACCACCGACTGTCACAGGAGGGATGTCCCTGGGTCCCATTGTCACAGGAGGGGTGTCCTTGGTTACCATGGTCACAGGTGGGTTTCCCTGGTTACCACCGACTGTCAGAGATGCGTCTCCCTGGTTACCACCGACTGTCACAGGCCGGTGTCCCTGGGCACTGTGAATGTCACAGGTGGGTTTCCCTGGTTACCACCGACTGTCACAGGTGAGTGTACATGGTTACCACTGACTGTCACAGGAGGGCTGTCCCTGGGTACCATTGTGACAGGAGGGGTGTCCTTGGTTACCACTGGCAAAGGAGGTGTTTGCCTGGTTACCACTGACTGTCACAGGAGGGGTGTCCTTGGTTAACATGATCGCAGGTGGGTTTCCCTGGTTACCCCCGACTGTCAGAGATGCGTCTCCCTGATAACCACGGTCACAGGAGAGGTGTCCTTGGTTACCAGTGACCGTGGGTAGGGGTGTCCTTGGTTACCATGGTCACAGGTGGTTTTCCCTGGTTACCACCGACTGTCACAGGAGGGCCGTCGCTGGGTACCATTGTCACAGGAGGGGAGTCCTTGGTTACCACTGGCACAGGAGGTGTGTCCCTGGTTACCAATGACTGTCACAGGAGGGGTGTCCTTGGTTACCATGGTCGCAGGTGGGTTTCCCTGGTTACCACTGACTGTCAGAGATGCGTGTCCCTGGTTACCACCGACTGTCATATGTGCGTGTCCTGGTAACCACGGTCACAGGAGAGGTGTCCTTGGTTACGAGTGACTGTGGGTAGGGGTGTCCTTGGTTACCATGGTCACAGGTGGTTTTCCCTGGTTACCACCGACTGTCACAGGAGGGCTGTCCCTGGGTACCATTGTCACAGGAGGGGTGTCCTTGGTTACCACTGGCACAGGAGGTGTGTCCCTGGTTACCACTGACTGTCACAGGAGGGGTGTCCTTGGCTAACATGGTCGCAGGTGGGTTTCCCTAGTTACCACTGACTGTCAGAGATGCATGTCCCTGGTTACCACCGACTGTCATATGTGCGTGTCCCTGGTAGCCACGGTCACAGGAGAGGTGTCCGTGGTTACAAGTGACTGTCACAGTAGGTGTGTCCTTGGTTACCATGGTCACAGGTGTGTTTCCCTGGTTACCACCGACTGTCACAGGAGGGCTGTCCCTGGGTCCCATTGTCACAGGAGGGGTGTCCTTGGTTACCATGGTCACAGGTGGGTTTCCCTGGTTACCACCGACTGTCAGAGATGCGTCTCCCTGATTACCACCGACTGTCACAGGCCGGTGTCCCTGGGCACTGTGAATGTCACAGGTGGGTTTCCCTGGTTACCACCGACTGTCACAGGTGAGTGTACATGGTTACCACTGACTGTCACAGGAGGGCTGTCCCTGGGTACCATTGTGACAGGAGGGGTGTCCTTGGTTACAACTGGCACAGGAGGTGTTTGCCTGGTTACCACTGACTGTCACAGGAGGGGTGTCCTTGGTTACCGTGATCGCAGGTGGGTTTCCCTGGTTACCACTGACTGTCAGAAATGCCTGTCCCTGGTTACCACCGACTGTCATATGTGCGTGTCCTGGTAACCACGGTCACAGGAGAGGTGTCCTTGGTTACCAGTGACTGTGGGTAGGGGTGTCCTTGGTTACCATGGTCACAGGTGGGTTACCCTGGTTACCACCGACTGTCACAGGAGTGCTGTCCCTGGGTACTATTGTCACAGGAGGGGTGTCCTTGGTTACCGTGGTCACAGGTGGGTTTCCCTGGTTACCACCGACTGTCAGAGATGCGTGTCCCTGGTTACCACCGACTGTCACAGGCCGGTGTCCCTGGGAAATGGGAATGTCACAGGTGGGTTTCCCTGGTTACCACCGACTGTCACAGGTGAGTGTACATGGTTACCACTGACTGTCACAGGAGGGCTGTCCCTGGGTACCATTGTGACAGGAGGGGTGTCCTTGGTTACCACTGGCACAGGAGGTGTGTCCCTGGTTACCACTGACTGTCACAGGAGGGTTGTCCTTGGGTAACATGGTCGCAGGTGGGTTTCCCTGGTTATCACTGACTGTCAGAGATGCGTGTCCCTGGTTACCACCGACTGTCATATGTGCGTGTCCTGGTAACCACGGTCACAGGAGAGGTGTCCTTGGTTACCAGTGACTGTGGGTAGGGGTGTCCTTGGTTACCATGGTCACAGGTGTGTTTCCCTGGTTACCACCGACTGTCACAGGAGGGATGTCCCTGGGTCCCATTGTCACAGGAGGGGTGTCCTTGGTTACCATGGTCACAGGTGGGTTTCCCTGGTTACCACCGACTGTCAGAGATGCGTCTCCCTGGTTACCACCGACTGTCACAGGCCGGTGTCCCTGGGCACTGTGAATGTCACAGGTGGGTTTCCCTGGTTACCACCGACTGTCACAGGTGAGTGTACATGGTTACCACTGACTGTCACAGGAGGGCTGTCCCTGGGTACCATTGTGACAGGAGGGGTGTCCTTGGTTACCACTGGCAAAGGAGGTGTTTGCCTGGTTACCACTGACTGTCACAGGAGGGGTGTCCTTGGTTAACATGATCGCAGGTGGGTTTCCCTGGTTACCACTGACTGTCAGAAATGCGTGTCCCTGGTTACCACCGACTGTCTTATGTGCGTGTCCTGGTAACCACGGTCACAGGAGAGGTGTCCTTGGTTACCAGTGACTGTGGGTAGGGGTGTCCTTGGTTACCATGGTCACAGGTGGTTTTCCCTGGTTACCACCGACTGTCACAGGAGGGCTGTCCCTGGGTACCATTTTCACAGGAGGGGTGTCCTTGGTTACCACTGGCACAGGAGGTGTGTGCCTGGTTACCACTGACTGTCACAGGAGGGGTGTCCTTGGTTACCATGGTCGCAGGTGGGTTTCCCTGGTTACCACTGACTGATAGAGATGCGTGTCCCTGGTTACCACCGACTGTCATATGTGCGTGTCCTGGTAATCACGGTCACAGGAGAGGTGTCCTTGGTTACGAGTGACTGTGGGTAGGGGTGTCCTTGGTTACCATGGTCACAGGTGGTTTTCCCTGGTTACCACCGACTGTCACAGGAGGGCTGTCCCTGGGTACCATTGTCACAGGAGGGGTGTCCTTGGTTACCACTGGAACAGGAGGTGTGTCCCTGGTTACCACTGACTGTCACAGGAGGGGTGTCCTTGGTTAACATGGTCCCAGGTGGGTTTCCCTGGTTACCACGGACTGTCAGAAATGCGTGTCCCTGGTTACCACCGACTGTCATATGTGCGTGTCCCTGGTAGCCACGGTCACAGGAGAAGTGTCCGTGGTTACCATTGACTGGCACAGTAGGTGTGTCCTTGGTTACCATGGTCACAGGTGGGTTTCCCTGGTTACCACCGACTGTCAGAGATGCGTGTCCCTGATTACCACCGACTGTCACAGGCCGGTGTCCCTTGGCACTGTGAATGTCACAGGTGGGTTTCCCTGGTTACCACCGACTGTCACAGGACGGCTGTCCCTGGGTACCATTGTCACAGGAGGGGTGTCCTTGGTTACCATGGTCACAGGTGGGTTTCCCTGGTTACCACCGACTGTTACAGGAGGGCTGTCCCTGGGTACCATTGTCACAGGAGGGGTGTCCTTGGTTACCATGGTCACAGGTGGGTTTCCCTGGTTACCACCGACTGTCAGAGATGCGTCTCCCTGATAACCACGGTCACAGGAGATGTGTCTTGGTTACCAGTGACTGTGGGTACGGGTGTCCTTGGTTACCATGGTCACAGGTGTGTTTCCCTGGTTACCACCGACTGTCACAGGAGGGCTGTCCCTGGGTACCATTGTCACAGAGGGTTGTCCTTGGTTACCATGGTCACAGGTGGGTTTCCCTGGTTACCACCGACTGTCACAGGAGGGCTGTCCCTGGGTACCATTGTCACAGGAGGGGTGTCCTTGGTTACCATGGTCACAGGTGGGTTTCCCTGGTTACCCCCGACTGTCAGAGATGCGTCTCCCTGATAACCACGGTCACAGGAGAGGTGTCCTTGGTTACCAGTGACTGTGGGTAGGGGTGTCCTTGGTTACCATGGTCACAGGTGGTTTTCCCTGGTTACCACCGACTGTCACAGGAGGGCCGTCCCTGGGTACCATTGTCACAGGAGGGGTGTCCTTGGTTACCACTGGCACAGGAGGTGTGTCCCTGGTTACCAATGACTGTCACAGGAGGGGTGTCCTTGGTTACCATTGTCGCAGGTGGGTTTCCCTGGTTACCACTGACTGTCAGAGATGCGTGTCCCTGGTTACCACCGACTGTCATATGTGCGTGTCCTGGTAACCACGGTCACAGGAGAGGTGTCCTTGGTTACGAGTGACTGTGGGTAGGGGTGTCCTTGGTTACCAAGGTCACAGGTGGTTTTCCCTGGTTACCACCGACTGTCACAGGAGGGCTGTCCCTGGGTACCATTGTCACAGGAGGGGTGTCCTTGGTTACCACTGGCACAGGAGGTGTGCCCTGGTTACCACTGACTGTCACAGGAGGGGTGTCCTTGGTTAACATGTTCGCAGGTGGGTTTCCCTGTTTACCACTGACTGTCAGAGATGCATGTCCCTGGTTACCACCGACTGTCATATGTGCGTGTCCCTGGTAGCCACGGTCACAGGAGAGGTGTCCGTGGTTACAAGTGACTGTCACAGTAGGTGTGTCCTTGGTTACCATGGTCACAGGTGGGTTTACCTGGTTACCACCGACTGTCAGAGATGCGTGTCCCTGATTACCACCGACTGTCACAGGCCGGTGTCCCTGGGCACTGTGAATGTCACAGGTGGGTTTCCCTGGTTACCACCGACTGTCAGAGATGCGTCTCCCTGATAACCACGGTCACATGAGAGGTGTCCTTGGTTACCAGTGACTGTGGGTACGGGTGTCCTTGGTTACCATGGTCACAGGTGTGTTTCCCTGGTTACCACCGACTGTCACAGGAGGGCTGTCCCTGGGTACCATTGTCACAGAGGGGTGTCCTTGGTTACCATGGTCACAGGTGGGTTTCCCTGGTTACCACCGACTGTCAGAGATGCGTCTCCCTGGTTACCACCGACTGTCACAGGCCGGTGTCCCTGGGCACTGTGAATGACACAGGTGGGTTTCCCTGGTTACCATCAACTGTCACAGGTGAGTGTACATGGTTACCACTGACTGTCACAGGAGGGCTGTCCCTGGGTACCATTGTGACAGGAGGGGTGTCCTTGGTTACCACTAGCACAGGAGGTGTGTCCCTGGTTACCACTGACTGTCACAGGAGGGGTGTCCTTGGTTACCATGGTCGCAGGTGGGTTTCCCTGGTTACCACTGACTGTCAGAAATGCGTGTCCCTGGTTACCACCGACTGTCATATGTGCGTGTCCTGGTAACCAAGGTCACAGGAGAGGTGTCCTTGGTTACCAGTGACTGTGGGTAGGGGTGTCCTTGGTTACCATGGTCACAGGTGGTTTTCCCTGGTTACCACCGAGTGTCACAGGAGGGCTGTCCCTGGGTACCATTGTCACAGGAGGGGTGTCCTTGGTTACCACTGGCACAGGAGGTGTGTCCCTGGTTACCACTGACTGTCACAGGAGGGGTGTCCTTGGTTACCATGGTCGCAGGTGGTTTTCCCTGGTTACCACCGACTGTCACAGGAGGGCTCTCCCTGGGTACCATTGTCACAGGAGGGGTGTCCTTGGTTACCACTGGCACAGGAGGTGTGTCCCTGGTTACCACTGACTGTCACAGGAGGGGTGTCCTTGGTTACCATTGTCGCAGGTGGGTTTCCCTGGTTACCACTGACTGTCAGAGATGCGTGTCCCTGGTTAACACCGACTGTCATATGTGCGTGTCCTGGTAACCACGGTCACAGGAGAGGTGTCCTTGGTTACGAGTGACTGTGGGTAGGGGTGTCCTTGGTTACCATGGTCACAGGTGGTTTTCCCTGGTTACCACCGACTGTCACAGGAGGGCCGTCCCTGGGTACCATTGTCACAGGAGGGGAGTCCTTGGTTACCACTGGCACAGGAGGTGTGTCCCTGGTTACCAATGACTGTCACAGGAGGGGTGTCCTTGGTTACCATGGTCGCAGGTGGGTTTCCCTGGTTACCACTGACTGTCAGAGATGCGTGTCCCTGGTTAACACCGACTGTCATATGTGCGTGTCCTGGTAACCACGGTCACAGGAGAGGTGTCCTTGGTTACGAGTGACTGTGGGTAGGGGTGTCCTTGGTTACCATGGTCACAGGTGGTTTTCCCTGGTTACCACCGACTGTCACAGGAGGGCTGTCCCTGGGTACCATTGTCACAGGAGGGGTGTCCTTGGTTACCACTGGCACAGGAGGTGTGTCCCTGGTTACCACTGACTGTCACAGGAGGGGTGTCCTTGGCTAACATGGTCGCAGGTGGGTTTCCCTAGTTACCACTGACTGTCAGAGATGCATGTCCCTGGTTACCACCGACTGTCATATGTGCGTGTCCCTGGTAGCCACGGTCACAGGAGAGGTGTCCGTGGTTACAAGTGACTGTCACAGTAGGTGTGTCCTTGGTTACCATGGTCACAGGTAGGTTTCCCTGGTTACCACCGACTGTCAGAGATGCGTGTCCCTGATTACCACCGACTGTCACAGGCCGGTGTCCCTGGGCACTGTGAATGTCACAGGTGGGTTTCCCTGGTTACCACCGACTGTCAGAGATGCGTCTCCCTGATAACCACGGTCACATGAGAGGTGTCCTTGGTTACCAGTGACTGTGGGTACGGGTGTCCTTGGTTACCATGGTCACAGGTGTGTTTCCCTGGTTACCACCGACTGTCACAGGAGGGCTGTCCCTGGGTACCATTGTCACAGAGGGGTGTCCTTGGTTACCATGGTCACAGGTGGGTTTCCCTGGTTACCACCGACTGTCAGAGATGCGTCTCCCTGGTTACCACCGACTGTCACAGGCCGGTGTCCGTGGGCACTGTGAATGTCACAGGTGGGTTTCCCTGGTTACCACCAACTGTCACAGGTGAGTGTACATGGTTACCACTGACTGTCACAGGAGGGCTGTCCCTGGGTACCATTGTGACAGGAGGGGTGTCCTTGGTTACCACTAGCACAGGAGGTGTGTCCCTGGTTACCACTGACTGTCACAGGAGGGGTGTCCTTGGTTACCATGGTCGCAGGTGGGTTTCCCTGGTTACCATTGACTGTCAGAAATGCGTGTCCCTGGTTACCACCGACTGTCATATGTGCGTGTCCTGGTAACCACGGTCACAGGAGAGGTGTCCTTGGTTACCAGTGACTGTGGGTAGGGGTATCCTTGGTTACCATGGTCACAGGTGGTTTTCCCTGGTTACCACCGACTGTCACAGGAGGGCTGTCCCTGGGTACCATTGTCACAGGAGGGGTGTCCTTGGTTACCACTGGCACAGGAGGTGTGTCCCTGGTTACCACTGACTGTCACAGGAGGGCTGTCCTTGGTTACCATGGTCGCAGGTGGTTTTCCCTGGTTACCACCGACTGTCACAGGAGGGCTGTCCCTGGGTACCATTGTCACAGGAGGGGTGTCCTTGGTTACCACTGGCACAGGAGGTGTGTCCCTGGTTACCACTGACTGTCACAGGAGGGGTGTCCTTGGTTAACATGGTCGCAGGTGGGTTTCCCTGGTTACCACTGACTGTCAGAGATGCGTGTCCCTGGTTACCACCGACTGTCATATGTGCGTGTCCCTGGTAGCCACGGTCACAGGAGAGGTGTCCGTGGTTACCAGTGACTGTCACAGTAGGTGTGTCCTTGGTTACCATGGTCACAGGTGGGTTTCCCTGGTTACCACCGACTGTCAGAGATGCGTGTCCCTGATTACCACCGACTGTCACAGGCCGGTGTCCCTGGGCACTGTGAATGTCACAGGTGGGTTTCCCTGGTTACCACCGACTGTCACAGGACGGCTGTCCCTGGGTACCATTGTCACTGGAGGGGTTTCCTTGGTTACCATGGTCACAGGTGGTTTTCCCTGGTTACCACCGACTGTCACAGGAGGGCTGTCCCTGGGTACCATTGTCACAGGAGGGGTGTCCTTGGTTACCACTGGCACAGGAGGTGTGTCCCTGGTTACCACTGACTGTCACAGGAGGGGTGTCCTTGGTTAACATGGTCGCAGGTGGGTTTCCCTGGTTACCACCGACTGTCACAGGAGGGCTGTCCCTGGGTACCATTGTCACAGGAGGGGTGTCCTTGGTTACCATGGTCACAGGTGGGTTTCCCTGGTTACCACCGACTGTCAGAGATGCGTCTCCCTGATAACCACGGTCACAGGAGGGGTGTCCTTGGTTACCAGTGACTGTGGGTACGGGTGTCCTTGGTTACCATGGTCACAGGTGTGTTTCCCTGGTTACCACCGACTGTCACAGGAGGGCTGTCCCTGGGTACCATTGTCACAGAGGGGTGTCCTTGGTTACGATGGTCACAGGTGGGTTTCCCTGGTTACCACCGACTGTCAGAGATGCGTCTCCCTGGTTACCACCGACTGTCACAGGCCGGTGTCCCTGGGCACTGTGAATGTCACAGGTGGGTTTCCCTGGTTACCACCAACTGTCACAGGTGAGTGTACATGGTTACCACTGACTGTCACAGGAGGGCTGTCCCTGGGTACCATTGTGACAGGAGGGGTGTCCTTGGTTACCACTAGCACAGGAGGTGTGTCCCTGGTTACCACTGACTGTCACAGGAGGGGTGTCCTTGGTTACCATGGTCGCAGGTGGGTTTCCCTGGTTACCACTGACTGTCAGAAATGCGTGTCCCTGGTTACCACCGACTGTCATATGTGCGTGTCCTGGTAACCACGGTCACAGGAGAGGTGTCCTTGGTTACCAGTGACTGTGGGTAGGGGTATCCTTGGTTACCATGGTCACAGGTGGTTTTCCCTGGTTACCACCGACTGTCACAGGAGGGCTGTCCCTGGGTACCATTTTCACAGGAGGGGTGTCCTTGGTTACCACTGGCACAGGAGGTGTGTCCCTGGTTACCACTGACTGTCACAGGAGGGGTGTCCTTGGTTACCATGGTCGCAGGTGGGTTTCCCTGGTTACCACTGACTGATAGAGATGCGTGTCCCTGGTTACCACCGACTGTCATATGTGCGTGTCCTCGTAATCAGGGTCACAGGAGAGGTGTCCTTGGTTACGAGTGACTGTGGGTATGGGTGTCCTTGGTTACCATGGTCACAGGTGGTTTTCCCTGGTTACCACCGACTGTCACAGGAGGGCTGTCCCTGTGTACCATTGTCACAGGAGGGGTGTCCTTGGTTACCACTGGCACAGGAGGTGTGTCCCTGGTTACCACTGACTGTCACAGGAGGGGTGTCCTTGGTTACCATGGTCGCAGGTGGGTTTCCCTGGTTACCACTGACTGTCAGAAATGCGTATCCCTGGTTACCACCGACTGTCATATGTGCGTGTCCCTGGTAGCCACGGTCACAGGAGAAGTGTCCGTGGTTACCATTGACTGGCACAGTAGGTGTGTCCTTGGTTACCATGGTCACAGGTGGGTTTCCCTGGTTACCTCCGACTGTCAGAGATGCGTGTCCCTGATTACCACCGACTGTCACAGGCCGGTGTCCCTGGGCACTGTGAATGTCACAGGTGGGTTTCCCTGGTTACCACCGACTGTCACAGGACGGCTGTCCCTGGGTACCATTGTCACAGGAGGGGTGTCCTTGGTTACCATGGTCACAGGTGGGTTTCCCTGGTTACCACCGACTGTTACAGGAGGGCTGTCCCTGGGTACCATTCTCACAGGAGGGGTGTCCTTGGTTACCATGGTCACAGGTGGGTTTCCCTGGTTACCACCGACTGTCACAGGAGGGCTGTCCCTGGGTACCATTGTCACAGAGGGGTGTCCTTGGTTACCATGGTCACAGGTGGGTTTCCCTGGTTACCACCGACTGTCACAGGAGGGCTGTCCCTGGGTACCATTGTCACAGGAGGGGTGTCCTTGGTTACCATGGTCACAGGTGGGTTTCTCTGGTTACCCCCGACTGTCAGAGATGCGTCTCCCTGATAACCACGGTCACAGGAGAGGTGTCCTTGGTTACCAGTGACTGTGGGTAGGGGTGTCCTTGGTTACCATGGTCACAGGTGGTTTTCCCTGGTTACCACCGACTGTCACAGGAGGGCCGTCCCTGGGTACCATTGTCACAGGAGGGGAGTCCTTGGTTACCACTGGCACAGGAGGTGTGTCCCTGGTTACCAATGACTGTCACAGGAGGGGTGTCCTTGGTTACCATGGTCGCAGGTGGGTTTCCCTGGTTACCACTGACTGTCAGAGATGCGTGTCCCTGGTTAACACCGACTGTCATATGTGCGTGTCCTGGTAACCACGGTCACAGGAGAGGTGTCCTTGGTTACGAGTGACTGTGGGTAGGGGTGTCCTTGGTTACCATGGTCACAGGTGGTTTTCCCTGGTTACCACCGACTGTCAGAGATGCGTGTCCCTGATTACCACCGACTGTCACAGGCCGGTGTCCCTGGGCACTGTGAATGTCACAGGTGGGTTTCCCTGGTTACCACCGACTGTCACAGGACGGCTGTCCCTGGGTACCATTGTCACAGGAGGGGTGTCCTTGGTTACCATGGTCACAGGTGGGTTTCCCTGGTTACCACCGACTGTCACAGGAGGGCTGTCCCTGGGTACCATTGTGACAGGAGGGGTGTCCTTGGTTACCACTGGCACAGGAGGTGTGTCCCTGGTTACCACTGACTGTCACAGGAGGGGTGTCCTTGGTTACCATGGTCGCAGGTGGGTTTCCCTGGTTACCACTGACTGTCCGAGATGCGTGTCCCTGGTTACCACCGACTGTCATATATGCGTGTCCCTGGTAACCACGGTCACAGGAGAGGTGTCCGTGGTTAGCAGTGACTGTCACAGTAGGTGGGTCCTTGGTTTCCATGGCGACAGGTGGGTTTCCCTGGTTACCACCGACTGTCAGAGATGCGTGTCCCTGGTTACCACCGACTGTCACAGGCCGGTGTCCCTGGGAAATGTGAATGTCACAGGTGGGTTTCCCTGGTTACCACCGACTGTCACAGGTGAGTGTACATGGTTACCACTGACTGTCACAGGAGGGCTGTCCCTGGGTACCATTGTGACAGGAGGGGTGTCCTTGTTTACCACTGGCACAGGAGGTGTGTCCCTGGTTACCACTGACTGTCAGAAATGCGTGTCCCTGGTTACCACCGACTGTCATATGTGCGTGTCCTGGTAACCACGGTCACAGGAGAGGTGTCCTTGGTTACCAGTGACTGTGGGTAGGGGTGTCCTTGGTTACCATGGTCACAGGTGTGTTTCCCTGCTTACCACCGACTGTCACAGGAGGGATGTCCCTGGGTCCCATTGTCACAGGAGGGGTGTCCTTGGTTACCATGGTCACAGGTGGGTTTCCCTGGTTACCACCGACTGTCAGAGATGCGTCTCCCTGGTTACCACCGACTGTCACAGGCCGGTGTCCCTGGGCACTGTGAATGTCACAGGTGGGTTTCCCTGGTTACCACCGACTGTCACAGGTGAGTGTACATGGTTACCACTGACTGTCACAGGAGGGCTGTCCCTGGGTACCATTGTGACAGGAGGGGTGTCCTTGGTTACCACTGGCAAAGGAGGTGTTTGCCTGGTTACCACTGACTGTCACAGGAGGGGTGTCCTTGGTTAACATGATCGCAGGTGGGTTTCCCTGGTTACCCCCGACTGTCAGAGATGCGTCTCCCTGATAACCACGGTCACAGGAGAGGTGTCCTTGGTTACCAGTGACCGTGGGTAGGGGTGTCCTTGGTTACCATGGTCACAGGTGGTTTTCCCTGGTTACCACCGACTGTCACAGGAGGGCCGTCGCTGGGTACCATTGTCACAGGAGGGGAGTCCTTGGTTACCACTGGCACAGGAGGTGTGTCCCTGGTTACCAATGACTGTCACAGGAGGGGTGTCCTTGGTTACCATGGTCGCAGGTGGGTTTCCCTGGTTACCACTGACTGTCAGAGATGCGTGTCCCTGGTTACCACCGACTGTCATATGTGCGTGTCCTGGTAACCACGGTCACAGGAGAGGTGTCCTTGGTTACGAGTGACTGTGGGTAGGGGTGTCCTTGGTTACCATGGTCACAGGTGGTTTTCCCTGGTTACCACCGACTGTCACAGGAGGGCTGTCCCTGGGTACCATTGTCACAGGAGGGGTGTCCTTGGTTACCACTGGCACAGGAGGTGTGTCCCTGGTTACCACTGACTGTCACAGGAGGGGTGTCCTTGGCTAACATGGTCGCAGGTGGGTTTCCCTAGTTACCACTGACTGTCAGAGATGCATGTCCCTGGTTACCACCGACTGTCATATGTGCGTGTCCCTGGTAGCCACGGTCACAGGAGAGGTGTCCGTGGTTACAAGTGACTGTCACAGTAGGTGTGTCCTTGGTTACCATGGTCACAGGTGTGTTTCCCTGGTTACCACCGACTGTCACAGGAGGGCTGTCCCTGGGTCCCATTGTCACAGGAGGGGTGTCCTTGGTTACCATGGTCACAGGTGGGTTTCCCTGGTTACCACCGACTGTCAGAGATGCGTCTCCCTGATTACCACCGACTGTCACAGGCCGGTGTCCCTGGGCACTGTGAATGTCACAGGTGGGTTTCCCTGGTTACCACCGACTGTCACAGGTGAGTGTACATGGTTACCACTGACTGTCACAGGAGGGCTGTCCCTGGGTACCATTGTGACAGGAGGGGTGTCCTTGGTTACAACTGGCACAGGAGGTGTTTGCCTGGTTACCACTGACTGTCACAGGAGGGGTGTCCTTGGTTACCGTGATCGCAGGTGGGTTTCCCTGGTTACCACTGACTGTCAGAAATGCCTGTCCCTGGTTACCACCGACTGTCATATGTGCGTGTCCTGGTAACCACGGTCACAGGAGAGGTGTCCTTGGTTACCAGTGACTGTGGGTAGGGGTGTCCTTGGTTACCATGGTCACAGGTGGGTTACCCTGGTTACCACCGACTGTCACAGGAGTGCTGTCCCTGGGTACTATTGTCACAGGAGGGGTGTCCTTGGTTACCGTGGTCACAGGTGGGTTTCCCTGGTTACCACCGACTGTCAGAGATGCGTGTCCCTGGTAACCATGTTCACAGGAGAGGTGTCCTTGGTTACCAGTGACTGTGGGTAGGGGTGTCCTTGGTTACCATGGTCACAGGTGGGTTTCCCTCGTTACCACCGACTGTCACAGGAGGGCTGTCCATGGATACCATTGTCACAGGAGGGGTGTCCTTGGTTACCATGGTCACAGGTTGGTTTCCCTGGTTACCACCGACTGTCAGAAATACGTGTCCCTGGTTACCACCGACTGTCACAGGCAGGTGTCCCTGGGCACTGTGAATGTCACAGGTGGGTTTCCCTGGTTACCACCGACTGTCACAGTTGAGTGTACATGGTTACCACTGACTGTCACAGCAGAGCTGTCCATGGAAACCATTGTCACAGGAGGGGTGTCCTTGGTTACCATGGTCACAGGTGGGTTTCCCTGGTTACCACCGACTGTCAGAGATGCGTGTCCCTGATTACCACCGACTGTCACAGGCCGGTGTCCCTGGGCACTGTGAATGTCACAGGTGGGTTTCCCTGGTTACCACCGACTGTCACAGGACGGCTGTCCCTGGGTACCATTGTCACAGGAGGGGTGTCCTTGGTTACCATGGTCACAGGTGGGTTTCCCTGGTTACCACCGACTGTTACAGGAGGGCTGTCCCTGGGTACCATTGTCACAGGAGGGGTGTCCTTGGTTACCATGGTCACAGGTGGGTTTCCCTGGTTACCACCGACTGTCAGAGATGCGTCTCCCTGATAACCACGGTCACAGGAGATGTGTCCTTGGTTACCAGTGACTGTGGGTACGGGTGTCCTTGGTTACCATGGTCACAGGTGTGTTTCCCTGGTTACCACCGACTGTCACAGGAGGGCTGTCCCTGGGTACCATTGTCACAGAGGGTTGTCCTTGGTTACCATGGTCACAGGTGGGTTTCCCTGGTTACCACCGACTGTCACAGGAGGGCTGTCCCTGGGTACCATTGTCACAGGAGGGGTGTCCTTGGTTACCATGGTCACAGGTGGGTTTCCCTGGTTACCCCCGACTGTCAGAGATGCGTCTCCCTGATAACCACGGTCACAGGAGAGGTGTCCTTGGTTACCAGTGACTGTGGGTAGGGGTGTCCTTGGTTACCATGGTCACAGGTGGTTTTCCCTGGTTACCACCGACTGTCACAGGAGGGCCGTCCCTGGGTACCATTGTCACAGGAGGGGTGTCCTTGGTTACCACTGGCACAGGAGGTGTGTCCCTGGTTACCACTGACTGTCACAGGAGGGGTGTCCTTGGTTACCATGGTCGCAGGTGGTTTTCCCTGGTTACCACCGACTGTCACAGGAGGGCTCTCCCTGGGTACCATTGTCACAGGAGGGGTGTCCTTGGTTACCACTGGCACAGGAGGTGTGTCCCTGGTTACCACTGACTGTCACAGGAGGGGTGTCCTTGGTTACCATTGTCGCAGGTGGGTTTCCCTGGTTACCACTGACTGTCAGAGATGCGTGTCCCTGGTTACCACCGACTGTCATATGTGCGTGTCCTGGTAACCACGGTCACAGGAGAGGTGTCCTTGGTTACGAGTGACTGTGGGTAGGGGTGTCCTTGGTTACCAAGGTCACAGGTGGTTTTCCCTGGTTACCACCGACTGTCACAGGAGGGCTGTCCCTGGGTACCATTGTCACAGGAGGGGTGTCCTTGGTTACCACTGGCACAGGAGGTGTGCCCTGGTTACCACTGACTGTCACAGGAGGGGTGTCCTTGGTTAACATGTTCGCAGGTGGGTTTCCCTGGTTACCACCGACTGTCAGAGATGCGTGTCCCTGATTACCACCGACTGTCACAGGCCGGTGTCCCTGGGCACTGTGAATGTCACAGGTGGGTTTCCCTGGTTACCACCGACTGTCAGAGATGCGTCTCCCTGATAACCACGGTCACATGAGAGGTGTCCTTGGTTACCAGTGACTGTGGGTACGGTTGTCCTTGGTTACCATGGTCACAGGTGTGTTTCCCTGGTTACCACCGACTGTCACAGGAGGGCTGTCCCTGGGTACCATTGTCACAGAGGGGTGTCCTTGGTTACCATGGTCACAGGTGGGTTTCCCTGGTTACCACCGACTGTCAGAGATGCGTCTCCCTGGTTACCACCGACTGTCACAGGCCGGTGTCCCTGGGCACTGTGAATGACACAGGTGGGTTTCCCTGGTTACCATCAACTGTCACAGGTGAGTGTACATGGTTACCACTGACTGTCACAGGAGGGCTGTCCCTGGGTACCATTGTGACAGGAGGGGTGTCCTTGGTTACCACTAGCACAGGAGGTGTGTCCCTGGTTACCACTGACTGTCACAGGAGGGGTGTCCTTGGTTACCATGGTCGCAGGTGGGTTTCCCTGGTTACCACTGACTGTCAGAAATGCGTGTCCCTGGTTACCACCGACTGTCATATGTGCGTGTCCTGGTAACAACGGTCACAGGAGAGGTGTCCTTGGTTACCAGTGACTGTGGGTAGGGGTGTCCTTGGTTACCATGGTCACAGGTGGTTTTCCCTGGTTACCACCGAGTGTCACAGGAGGGCTGTCCCTGGGTACCATTGTCACAGGAGGGGTGTCCTTGGTTACCACTGGCACAGGAGGTGTGTCCCTGGTTACCACTGACTGTCACAGGAGGGGTGTCCTTGGTTACCATGGTCGCAGGTGGTTTTCCCTGGTTACCACCGACTGTCACAGGAGGGCTCTCCCTGGGTACCATTGTCACAGGAGGGGTATCCTTGGTTACCACTGGCACAGGAGGTGTGTCCCTGGTTACCACTGACTGTCACAGGAGGGGTGTCCTTGGTTACCATTGTCGCAGGTGGGTTTCCCTGGTTACCACTGACTGTCAGAGATGCGTGTCCCTGGTTACCACCGACTGTCATATGTGCGTGTCCTGGTAACCACGGTCACAGGAGAGGTGTCCTTGGTTACGAGTGACTGTGGGTAGGGGTGTCCTTGGTTACCAAGGTCACAGGTGGTTTTCCCTGGTTACCACCGACTGTCACAGGAGGGCTGTCCCTGGGTACCATTGTCACAGGAGGGGTGTCCTTGGTTACCACTGGCACAGGAGGTGTGCCCTGGTTACCACTGACTGTCACAGGAGGGGTGTCCTTGGTTAACATGTTCTCAGGTGGGTTTCCCTGTTTACCACTGACTGTCAGAGATGCATGTCCCTGGTTACCACCGACTGTCATATGTGCGTGTCCCTGGTAGCCACGGTCACAGGAGAGGTGTCCGTGGTTACAAGTGACTGTCACAGTAGGTGTGTCCTTGGTTACCATGGTCACAGGTGGGTTTCCCTGGTTACCACCGACTGTCAGAGATGCGTGTCCCTGATTACCACCGACTGTCACAGGCCGGTGTCCCTGGGCACTGTGAATGTCACAGGTGGGTTTCCCTGGTTACCACCGACTGTCAGAGATGCGTCTCCCTGATAACCACGGTCACATGAGAGGTGTCCTTGGTTACCAGTGACTGTGGGTACGGGTGTCCTTGGTTACCATGGTCACAGGTGTGTTTCCCTGGTTACCACCGACTGTCACAGGAGGGCTGTCCCTGGGTACCATTGTCACAGAGGGGTGTCCTTGGTTACCATGGTCACAGGTGGGTTTCCCTGGTTACCACCGACTGTCAGAGATGCGTCTCCCTGGTTACCACCGACTGTCACAGGCCGGTGTCCCTGGGCACTGTGAATGTCACAGGTGGGTTTCCCTGGTTACCATCAACTGTCACAGGTGAGTGTACATGGTTACCACTGACTGTCACAGGAGGGCTGTCCCTGGGTACCATTGTGACAGGAGGGGTGTCCTTGGTTACCACTAGCACAGGAGGTGTGTCCCTGGTTACCACTGACTGTCACAGGAGGGGTGTCCTTGGTTACCATGGTCGCAGGTGGGTTTCCCTGGTTACCACTGACTGTCAGAAATGCGTGTCCCTGGTTACCACCGACTGTCATATGTGCGTGTCCTGGTAACCACGGTCACAGGAGAGGTGTCCTTGGTTACCAGTGACTGTGGGTAGGGGTGTCCTTGGTTACCATGGTCACAGGTGGTTTTCCCTGGTTACCACCGAGTGTCACAGGAGGGCTGTCCCTGGGTACCATTGTCACAGGAGGGGTGTCCTTGGTTACCACTGGCACAGGAGGTGTGTCCCTGGTTACCACTGACTGTCACAGGAGGGGTGTCCTTGGTTACCATGGTCGCAGGTGGTTTTCCCTGGTTACCACCGACTGTCACAGGAGGGCTCTCCCTGGGTACCATTGTCACAGGAGGGGTGTCCTTGGTTACCACTGGCACAGGAGGTGTGTCCCTGGTTACCACTGACTGTCACAGGAGGGGTGTCCTTGGTTAACATGGTCGCAGGTGGGTTTCCCTGGTTACCACTGACTGTCAGAGATGCGTGTCCCTGGTTACCACCGACTGTCATATGTGCGTGTCCCTGGTAGCCACGGTCACAGGAGAGGTGTCCGTGGTTACCAGTGACTGTCACAGTAGGTGTGTCCTTGGTTACCATGGTCACAGGTGGGTTTCCCTGGTTACCACCGACTGTCAGAGATGCGTGTCCCTGATTACCACCGACTGTCACAGGCCGGTGTCCCTGGGCACTGTGAATGTCACAGGTGGGTTTCCCTGGTTACCACCGACTGTCACAGGACGGCTGTCCCTGGGTACCATTGTCACAGGAGGGGTGTCCTTGGTTACCATGGTCACAGGTGGGTTTCCCTGGTTACCACCGACTGTCACAGGAGGGCTGTCCCTGGGTACCATTGTGACAGGAGGGGTGTCCTTGGTTACCACTGGCACAGGAGGTGTGTCCCTGGTTACCACTGACTGTCACAGGAGGGGTGTCCTTGGTTACCATGGTCGCAGGTGGGTTTCCCTGGTTACCACTGACTGTCAGAGATGCGTGTCCCTGGTTACCACCGACTGTCATATATGCGTGTCCCTGGTAACCACGGTCACAGGAGAGGTGTCCGTGGTTAGCAGTGACTGTCACAGTAGGTGGGTCCTTGGTTTCCATGGCGACAGGTGGGTTTCCCTGGTTACCACCGACTGTCAGAGATGCATGTCCCTGGTTACCACCGACTGTCACAGGCCGGTGTCCCTGGGAAATGTGAATGTCACAGGTGGGTTTCCCTGGTTACCACCGACTGTCACAGGTGAGTGTACATGTTTACCACTGACTGTCACAGGAGGGCTGTCCCTGGGTACCATTGTGACAGGAGGGGTGTCCTTGTTTACCACTGGCACAGGAGGTGTGTCCCTGGTTACCACTGACTGTCACAGGAGGGGTGTCCTTGGTTACCATGGTCGCAGGTGGGTTTCCCTGGTTAACACTGACTGTCAGAAATGCGTGTCCCTGGTTACCACCGACTGTCATATGTGCGTGTCCTGGTAACCACGGTCACAGGAGAGGTGTCCTTGGTTACCAGTGACTGTGGGTAGGGGTGTCCTTGGTTACCATGGTCACAGGTGGTTTTCCCTGGTTACCACCGAGTGTCACAGGAGGGCTGTCCCTGGGTACCATTGTCACAGGAGGGGTGTCCTTGGTTACCACTGGCACAGGAGGTGTGTCCCTGGTTACCACTGACTGTCACAGGAGGGGTGTCCTTGGTTACCATGGTCGCAGGTGGTTTTCCCTGGTTACCACCGACTGTCACAGGAGGGCTCTCCCTGGGTACCATTGTCACAGGAGGGGTGTCCTTGGTTACCACTGGCACAGGAGGTGTGTCCCTGGTTACCACTGACTGTCACAGGAGGGGTGTCCTTGGTTACCATTGTCGCAGGTGGGTTTCCCTGGTTACCACTGACTGTCAGAGATGCGTGTCCCTGGTTACCACCGACTGTCATATGTGCGTGTCCTGGTAACCACGGTCACAGGAGAGGTGTCCTTGGTTACGAGTGACTGTGGGTAGGGGTGTCCTTGGTTACCAAGGTCACAGGTGGTTTTCCCTGGTTACCACCGACTGTCACAGGAGGGCTGTCCCTGGGTACCATTGTCACAGGAGGGGTGTCCTTGGTTACCACTGGCACAGGAGGTGTGCCCTGGTTACCACTGACTGTCACAGGAGGGGTGTCCTTGGTTAACATGTTCGCAGGTGGGTTTCCCTGTTTACCACTGACTGTCAGAGATGCATGTCCCTGGTTACCACCGACTGTCATATGTGCGTGTCCCTGGTAGCCACGGTCACAGGAGAGGTGTCCGTGGTTACAAGTGACTGTCACAGTAGGTGTGTCCTTGGTTACCATGGTCACAGGTGGGTTTCCCTGGTTACCACCGACTGTCAGAGATGCGTGTCCCTGATTACCACCGACTGTCACAGGCCGGTGTCCCTGGGCACTGTGAATGTCACAGGTGGGTTTCCCTGGTTACCACCGACTGTCAGAGATGCGTCTCCCTGATAACCACGGTCACATGAGAGGTGTCCTTGGTTACCAGTGACTGTGGGTACGGGTGTCCTTGGTTACCATGGTCACAGGGGTGTTTCCCTGGTTACCACCGACTGTCACAGGAGGGCTGTCCCTGGGTACCATTGTCACAGAGGGGTGTCCTTGGTTACCATGGTCACAGGTGGGTTTCCCTGGTTACCACCGACTGTCAGAGATGCGTCTCCCTGGTTACCACCGACTGTCACAGGCCGGTGTCCCTGGGCACTGTGAATGTCACAGGTGGGTTTCCCTGGTTACCACCAACTGTCACAGGTGAGTGTACATGGTTACCACTGACTGTCACAGGAGGGCTGTCCCTGGGTACCATTGTGACAGGAGGGGTGTCCTTGGTTACCACTAGCACAGGATGTGTGTCCCTGGTTACCACTGACTGTCACAGGAGGGGTGTCCTTGGTTACCATGGTCGCAGGTGGGTTTCCCTGGTTACCACTGACTGTCAGAAATGCGTGTCCCTGGTTACCACCGACTGTCATATGTGCGTGTCCTGGTAACCACGGTCACAGGAGAGGTGTCCTTGGTTACCAGTGACTGTGGGTAGGGGTGTCCTTGGTTACCATGGTCACAGGTGGTTTTCCCTGGTTACCACCGAGTGTCACAGGAGGGCTGTCCCTGGGTACCATTGTCACAGGAGGGGTGTCCTTGGTTACCACTGGCACAGGAGGTGTGTCCCTGGTTACCACTGACTGTCACAGGAGGGGTGTCCTTGGTTACCATGGTCGCAGGTGGTTTTCCCTGGTTACCACCGACTGTCACAGGAGGGCTCTCCCTGGGTACCATTGTCACAGGAGGGGTGTCCTTGGTTACCACTGGCACAGGAGGTGTGTCCCTGGTTACCACTGACTGTCACAGGAGGGGTGTCCTTGGTTAACATGGTCGCAGGTGGGTTTCCCTGGTTACCACTGACTGTCAGAGATGCGTGTCCCTGGTTACCACCGACTGTCATATGTGCGTGTCCCTGGTAGCCACGGTCACAGGAGAGGTGTCCGTGGTTACCAGTGACTGTCACAGTAGGTGTGTCCTTGGTTACCATGGTCACAGGTGGGTTTCCCTGGTTACCACCGACTGTCAGAGATGCGTGTCCCTGATTACCACCGACTGTCACAGGCCGGTGTCCCTGGGCACTGTGAATGTCACAGGTGGGTTTCCCTGGTTACCACCGACTGTCACAGGACGGCTGTCCCTGGGTACCATTGTCACAGGAGGGGTGTCCTTGGTTACCATGGTCACAGGTGGGTTTCCCTGGTTACCACCGACTGTCACAGGAGGGCTGTCCCTGGGTACCATTGTGACAGGAGGGGTGTCCTTGGTTACCACTGGCACAGGAGGTGTGTCCCTGGTTACCACTGACTGTCACAGGAGGGGTGTCCTTGGTTACCATGGTCGCAGGTGGGTTTCCCTGGTTACCACCGACTGTCAGAGATGCGTGTCCCTGGTTACCACCGACTGTCATATATGCGTGTCCCTGGTAACCACGGTCACAGGAGAGGTGTCCGTGGTTAGCAGTGACTGTCACAGTAGGTGGGTCCTTGGTTTCCATGGCGACAGGTGGGTTTCCCTGGTTACCACCGACTGTCAGAGATGCGTGTCCCTGGTTACCACCGACTGTCACAGGCCGGTGTCCCTGGGAAATGTGAATGTCACAGGTGGGTTTCCCTGGTTACCACCGACTGTCACAGGTGAGTGTACATGGTTACCACTGACTGTCACAGGAGGGCTGTCCCTGGGTACCATTGTGACAGGAGGGGTGTCCTTGTTTACCACTGGCACAGGAGGTGTGTCCCTGGTTACCACTGACTGTCAGAAATGCGTGTCCCTGGTTACCACCGACTGTCATATGTGCGTGTCCTGGTAACCACGGTCACAGGAGAGGTGTCCTTGGTTACCAGTGACTGTGGGTAGGGGTGTCCTTGGTTACCATGGTCACAGGTGTGTTTCCCTGGTTACCACCGACTGTCACAGGAGGGATGTCCCTGGGTCCCATTGTCACAGGAGGGGTGTCCTTGGTTACCATGGTCACAGGTGGGTTTCCCTGGTTACCACCGACTGTCACAGGAGGGCTGTCCCTGGGTACCATTGTGACAGGAGGGGTGTCCTTGGTTACCACTGGCACAGGAGGTGTGTCCCTGGTTACCACTGACTGTCACAGGAGGGGTGTCCTTGGTTACCATGGTCGCAGGTGGGTTTCCCTGGTTACCACTGACTGTCAGAGATGCGTGTCCCTGGTTACCACCGACTGTCATATATGCGTGTCCCTGGTAACCACGGTCACAGGAGAGGTGTCCGTGGTTAGCAGTGACTGTCACAGTAGGTGGGTCCTTGGTTTCCATGGCGACAGGTGGGTTTCCCTGGTTACCACCGACTGTCAGAGATGCGTGTCCCTGGTTACCACCGACTGTCACAGGCCGGTGTCCCTGGGAAATGTGAATGTCACAGGTGGGTTTCCCTGGTTACCACCGACTGTCACAGGTGAGTGTACATGTTTACCACTGACTGTCACAGGAGGGCTGTCCCTGGGTACCATTGTGACAGGAGGGGTGTCCTTGTTTACCACTGGCACAGGAGGTGTGTCCCTGGTTACCACTGACTGTCACAGGAGGGGTGTCCTTGGTTACCATGGTCGCAGGTGGGTTTCCCTGGTTAACACTGACTGTCAGAAATGCGTGTCCCTGGTTACCACCGACTGTCATATGTGCGTGTCCTGGTAACCACGGTCACAGGAGAGGTGTCCTTGGTTACCAGTGACTGTGGGTAGGGGTGTCCTTGGTTACCATGGTCACAGGTGGTTTTCCCTGGTTACCACCGAGTGTCACAGGAGGGCTGTCCCTGGGTACCATTGTCACAGGAGGGGTGTCCTTGGTTACCACTGGCACAGGAGGTGTGTCCCTGGTTACCACTGACTGTCACAGGAGGGGTGTCCTTGGTTACCATGGTCGCAGGTGGTTTTCCCTGGTTACCACCGACTGTCACAGGAGGGCTCTCCCTGGGTACCATTGTCACAGGAGGGGTGTCCTTGGTTACCACTGGCACAGGAGGTGTGTCCCTGGTTACCACTGACTGTCACAGGAGGGGTGTCCTTGGTTACCATTGTCGCAGGTGGGTTTCCCTGGTTACCACTGACTGTCAGAGATGCGTGTCCCTGGTTACCACCGACTGTCATATGTGCGTGTCCTGGTAACCACGGTCACAGGAGAGGTGTCCTTGGTTACGAGTGACTGTGGGTAGGGGTGTCCTTGGTTACCAAGGTCACAGGTGGTTTTCCCTGGTTACCACCGACTGTCACAGGAGGGCTGTCCCTGGGTACCATTGTCACAGGAGGGGTGTCCTTGGTTACCACTGGCACAGGAGGTGTGCCCTGGTTACCACTGACTGTCACAGGAGGGGTGTCCTTGGTTAACATGTTCGCAGGTGGGTTTCCCTGTTTACCACTGACTGTCAGAGATGCATGTCCCTGGTTACCACCGACTGTCATATGTGCGTGTCCCTGGTAGCCACGGTCACAGGAGAGGTGTCCGTGGTTACAAGTGACTGTCACAGTAGGTGTGTCCTTGGTTACCATGGTCACAGGTGGGTTTCCCTGGTTACCACCGACTGTCAGAGATGCGTGTCCCTGATTACCACCGACTGTCACAGGCCGGTGTCCCTGGGCACTGTGAATGTCACAGGTGGGTTTCCCTGGTTACCACCGACTGTCAGAGATGCGTCTCCCTGATAACCACGGTCACATGAGAGGTGTCCTTGGTTACCAGTGACTGTGGGTACGGGTGTCCTTGGTTACCATGGTCACAGGTGTGTTTCCCTGGTTACCACCGACTGTCACAGGAGGGCTGTCCCTGGGTACCATTGTCACAGAGGGGTGTCCTTGGTTACCATGGTCACAGGTGGGTTTCCCTGGTTACCACCGACTGTCAGAGATGCGTCTCCCTGGTTACCACCGACTGTCACAGGCCGGTGTCCCTGGGCACTGTGAATGTCACAGGTGGGTTTCCCTGGTTACCACCAACTGTCACAGGTGAGTGTACATGGTTACCACTGACTGTCACAGGAGGGCTGTCCCTGGGTACCATTGTGACAGGAGGGGTGTCCTTGGTTACCACTAGCACAGGATGTGTGTCCCTGGTTACCACTGACTGTCACAGGAGGGGTGTCCTTGGTTACCATGGTCGCAGGTGGGTTTCCCTGGTTACCACTGACTGTCAGAAATGCGTGTCCCTGGTTACCACCGACTGTCATATGTGCGTGTCGTGGTAACCACGGTCACAGGAGAGGTGTCCTTGGTTACCAGTGACTGTGGGTAGGGGTGTCCTTGGTTACCATGGTCACAGGTGGTTTTCCCTGGTTACCACCGAGTGTCACAGGAGGGCTGTCCCTGGGTACCATTGTCACAGGAGGGGTGTCCTTGGTTACCACTGGCACAGGAGGTGTGTCCCTGGTTACCACTGACTGTCACAGGAGGGGTGTCCTTGGTTACCATGGTCGCAGGTGGTTTTCCCTGGTTACCACCGACTGTCACAGGAGGGCTCTCCCTGGGTACCATTGTCACAGGAGGGGTGTCCTTGGTTACCACTGGCACAGGAGGTGTGTCCCTGGTTACCACTGACTGTCACAGGAGGGGTGTCCTTGGTTAACATGGTCGCAGGTGGGTTTCCCTGGTTACCACTGACTGTCAGAGATGCGTGTCCCTGGTTACCACCGACTGTCATATGTGCGTGTCCCTGGTAGCCACGGTCACAGGAGAGGTGTCCGTGGTTACCAGTGACTGTCACAGTAGGTGTGTCCTTGGTTACCATGGTCACAGGTGGGTTTCCCTGGTTACCACCGACTGTCAGAGATGCGTGTCCCTGATTACCACCGACTGTCACAGGCCGGTGTCCCTGGGCACTGTGAATGTCACAGGTGGGTTTCCCTGGTTACCACCGACTGTCACAGGACGGCTGTCCCTGGGTACCATTGTCACAGGAGGGGTGTCCTTGGTTACCATGGTCACAGGTGGGTTTCCCTGGTTACCACCGACTGTCACAGGAGGGCTGTCCCTGGGTACCATTGTGACAGGAGGGGTGTCCTTGGTTACCACTGGCACAGGAGGTGTGTCCCTGGTTACCACTGACTGTCACAGGAGGGGTGTCCTTGGTTACCATGGTCGCAGGTGGGTTTCCCTGGTTACCACCGACTGTCAGAGATGCGTGTCCCTGGTTACCACCGACTGTCATATATGCGTGTCCCTGGTAACCACGGTCACAGGAGAGGTGTCCGTGGTTAGCAGTGACTGTCACAGTAGGTGGGTCCTTGGTTTCCATGGCGACAGGTGGGTTTCCCTGGTTACCACCGACTGTCAGAGATGCGTGTCCCTGGTTACCACCGACTGTCACAGGCCGGTGTCCCTGGGAAATGTGAATGTCACAGGTGGGTTTCCCTGGTTACCACCGACTGTCACAGGTGAGTGTACATGGTTACCACTGACTGTCACAGGAGGGCTGTCCCTGGGTACCATTGTGACAGGAGGGGTGTCCTTGTTTACCACTGGCACAGGAGGTGTGTCCCTGGTTACCACTGACTGTCAGAAATGCGTGTCCCTGGTTACCACCGACTGTCATATGTGCGTGTCCTGGTAACCACGGTCACAGGAGAGGTGTCCTTGGTTACCAGTGACTGTGGGTAGGGGTGTCCTTGGTTACCATGGTCACAGGTGTGTTTCCCTGGTTACCACCGACTGTCACAGGAGGGATGTCCCTGGGTCCCATTGTCACAGGAGGGGTGTCCTTGGTTACCATGGTCACAGGTGGGTTTCCCTGGTTACCACCGACTGTCAGAGATGCGTCTCCCTGGTTACCACCGACTGTCACAGGCCGGTGTCCCTGGGCACTGTGAATGTCACAGGTGGGTTTCCCTGGTTACCACCGACTGTCACAGGTCAGTGTACATGGTTACCACTGACTGTCACAGGAGGGCTGTCCCTGGGTACCATTGTGACAGGAGGGGTGTCCTTGGTTACCACTGGCAAAGGAGGTGTTTGCCTGGTTACCACTGACTGTCACAGGAGGGGTGTCCTTGGTTAACATGATCGCAGGTGGGTTTCCCTGGTTACCCCCGACTGTCAGAGATGCGTCTCCCTGATAACCACGGTCACAGGAGAGGTGTCCTTGGTTACCAGTGACTGTGGGTAGGGGTGTCCTTGGTTACCATGGTCACAGGTGGTTTTCCCTGGTTACCACCGACTGTCACAGGAGGGCCGTCGCTGGGTACCATTGTCACAGGAGGGGAGTCCTTGGTTACCACTGGCACAGGAGGTGTGTCCCTGGTTACCAATGACTGTCACAGGAGGGGTGTCCTTGGTTACCATGGTCGCAGGTGGGTTTCCCTGGTTACCACTGACTGTCAGAGATGCGTGTCCCTGGTTACCACCGACTGTCATATGTGCGTGTCCTGGTAACCACGGTCACAGGAGAGGTGTCCTTGGTTACGAGTGACTGTGGGTAGGGGTGTCCTTGGTTACCATGGTCACAGGTGGTTTTCCCTGGTTACCACCGACTGTCACAGGAGGGCTGTCCCTGGGTACCATTGTCACAGGAGGGGTGTCCTTGGTTACCACTGGCACAGGAGGTGTGTCCCTGGTTACCACTGACTGTCACAGGAGGGGTGTCCTTGGCTAACATGGTCGCAGGTGGGTTTCCCTAGTTACCACTGACTGTCAGAGATGCATGTCCCTGGTTACCACCGACTGTCATATGTGCGTGTCCCTGGTAGCCACGGTCACAGGAGAGGTGTCCGTGGTTACAAGTGACTGTCACAGTAGGTGTGTCCTTGGTTACCATGGTCACAGGTGGGTTTCCCTGGTTACCACCGACTGTCACAGGAGGGCTGTCCCTGGGTACCATTGTCACAGAGGGGTGTCCTTGGTTACCATGGTCACAGGTGGGTTTCCCTGGTTACTAACGACTGTCAGAGATGCGTCTCCCTGGTTACCACCGACTGTCACAGGCCGGTGTCCGTGGGCACTGTGAATGTCACAGGTGGGTTTCCCTGGTTACCACCAACTGTCACAGGTGAGTGTACATGGTTACCACTGACTGTCACAGGAGGGCTGTCCCTGGGTACCATTGTGACAGGAGGGGTGTCCTTGGTTACCACTAGCACAGGAGGTGTGTCCCTGGTTACCACTGACTGTCACAGGAGGGGTGTCCTTGGTTACCATGGTCGCAGGTGGGTTTCCCTGGTTACCACTGACTGTCAGAAATGCGTGTCCCTGGTTACCACCGACTGTCATATGTGCGTGTCCTGGTAACCACGGTCACAGGAGAGGTGTCCTTGGTTACCAGTGACTGTGGGTAGGGGTGTCCTTGGTTACCATGGTCACAGGTGGTTTTCCTTGGTTACCACCGACTGTCACAGGAGGGCTGTCCCTGGGTACCATTGTCACAGGAGGGGTGTCCTTGGTTACCACTGGCACAGGAGGTGTGTCCCTGGTTACCACTGACTGTCACAGGAGGGATGTCCTTGGTTACCATGGTCGCAGGTGGTTTTCCCTGGTTACCACCGACTGTCACAGGAGGGCTGTCCCTGGGTACCATTGTCACAGGAGGGGTGTCCTTGGTTACCACTGGCACAGGAGGTGTGTCCCTGGTTACCACTGACTGTCACAGGAGGGGTATCCTTGGTTAACATGGTCGCAGGTGGGTTTCCCTGGTTACCACTGACTGTCAGAGATGCGTGTCCCTGGTTACCACCGACTGTCATATGTGCGTGTCCCTGGTAGCCACGGTCACAGGAGAGGTGTCCGTGGTTACCAGTGACTGTCACAGTAGGTGTGTCCTTGGTTACCATGGTCACAGGTGGGTTTCCCTGGTTACCACCGACTGTCAGAGATGCGTGTCCCTGATTACCACCGACTGTCACAGGCCGGTGTCCCTGGGCACTGTGAATGTCACAGGTGGGTTTCCCTGGTTACCACCGACTGTCACAGGACGGCTGTCCCTGGGTACCATTGTCACAGGAGGGGTTTCCTTGGTTACCATGGTCACAGGTGGTTTTCCCTGGTTACCACCGACTGTCACAGGAGGGCTGTCCCTGGGTACCATTGTCACAGGAGGGGTGTCCTTGGTTACCACTGGCACAGGAGGTGTGTCCCTGGTTACCACTGACTGTCACAGGAGGGGTGTCCTTGGTTAACATGGTCACAGGTGGGTTTCCCTGGTTACCACCGACTGTCACAGGAGGGCTGTCCCTGGGTACCATTGTCACAGGAGGGGTGTCCTTGGTTACCATGGTCACAGGTGGGTTTCCCTGGTTACCACCGACTGTCAGAGATGCGTCTCCCTGATAACCACGGTCACAGGAGAGGTGTCCTTGGTTACCAGTGACTGTGGGTACGGGGGTCCTTGGTTACCATGGTCACAGGTGTGTTTCCCTGGTTACCACCGACTGTCACAGGAGGGCTGTCCCTGGGTACCATTGTCACAGAGGGGTGTCCTTGGTTACGATGGTCACAGGTGGGTTTCCCTGGTTACCACCGACTGTCACAGGAGGGCTGTCCCTGGGTACCATTGTCACAGGAGGGGTGTCCTTGGTTACCATGGTCACAGGTGGGTTTCCCTGGTTACCACCGACTGTCAGAGATGCGTCTCCCTGGTTACCACCGACTGTCACAGGCCGGTGTCCCTGGG